>CM067371.1:15577625-15601730 GCA_034401795.1 Chaetoderma sp. LZ-2023a
CGGGGCCGAATCTAAGACTCAACATGGCCTGTGCAAAGTTTCTGAAAATCTTTTCCGGAGCCGTCGGAACCGTACCGTTGAGATACCCGGAAAGCGAATGTCCCGTTTCAACCATAATGCTGCTGGCGGCCCCGAGGTCTGAGTGCTGTTGGATTTGGCTGCATCAGACCGATGCAGTACATGTTTCAAACACACACACACACACACACGCACGCACGCACGCACGCACGCACGTACGCACGCACGCACGCACGCACGCACGCACGCACGCACGCACGCACGCAATACTACTGAATAGTTTGAACATAATTGGCCTACGACAGCAATTTCTTTCAATCCAATTATGTTCAAAATATACAACATAATATTTTATACATCGTGTTTTCTTCAAAGATGATCCTAAGCATTGGACCATTTTAGGGACGGCTGGGAAATGATGGACTTTATATAGCTACAAAGGAACAAATAAGACTAGGGCGTAAAGATTATGTGTATGCAGTCTAGATAGCCAAAGGGGAATCAATGTTACAGAAGATGCGCCCCTTTTCAAATGAAATAATTGGTTCAATTTCATGAACTCTTAAGAAAGTATCATTTTCACTGCCGGATATTAGTCTTTATTCTCCTGAATCCGACATCGTGCTGGCGGGATCGGGGTCTCAATATCGGATGAATGTCGCCATGCAGATGAAGCAGATAGCGCACTTTTGTGAAGGAAGCACACAGCTTTTCAAACCAGACAGCTCAATATTGCCCACAGTTGTAAAGTGACATTTCAAAGAGGCCATGCAATTTCCTATCGAACACATCATAATATCGCAGCCTCTGGTATGCAGCTTCGATTTAGTTGGTGGTAGTGTTCGAAATAATGCCAGAATTCAAGAGCATGGTCTCAAAAGTTCACGGCAGAATTAGTTTTCTTTAGATCATTTATGTTTTGAGTATTTTAATTCTGTGAGATCTCAAGCAGTCATCTTGTTGCAAGAGATTGCCTATGTCAAACGGAACACATATGGTAATAACAACAACAACAACATCAACAACAACAGCAACAGCAACAACAGCACCAACAACAACAAAACCAACAACAACAACAAAACCAACACCAACAACAACATCATCAACAACAACAACAACAACACCATCAACAACAACTAGAGCAGCGTAATATACCGATCTCACATCGTAAACCGGTTAAATCAGCCGATGGTTTGCAAACTGGCGTTATCTCACTCAAACCGAAAAAACGAGTTTGATAAAAAATTTCGTTTAGGCCAATACTGATTAATCATACTTTGTTTTCATTAATAGAGATGCCCAAATACACCAATGCTGACCTCTTCAGGGGTATTGAGAACTGCCAATTTGCCGACCAAGAGAATGCGCTTTTTAACAATTTACCACAGGAATGACTGGCTCGATAACGGAGCCAGACATTTCAGTGGTATATTTTCAAAAGTAATCTTCCCAAGTCTGCAAATTGACATTCCACATGAAAAGTTCAAATTTTCTTGAGCAAATTTGTCAATTAAAAGTTTAGAACGCTGGTTCGTTTGAGCATACAAAAGTCTACATTTCCGAGCGCTCAGAAATTGTCGTAATTTAAATACAAAATAAAGACCTTTATAGCTAAGCTCCCAGTTCAATGACCGCGTGATGTCAGCCCGTGTAATATAAATGGCTTATTTCGATACGCATACACTCTAGCCACGGCCATACGCTGTCCCTGAGGACCACATTTTAATAGACCAACGATCAGCTTTATCTTGACGATCTTGTATCTAATACTAACATACAGCTCCAATATGAATGCTTGCAGAAAGTGGTTGCTGTCCAAGGCAGCAACAGTTTTAAAAAATCAGCGTAAAAATAACTATGTAAATGTTGACCTGCTGCTTAATCAATTATTCACGCTCACATACATTCCAGTTAAAGGCCGAACTTCACGCCAGAATACTTGAGAAAATGTTTTGGACTGTTTGCATTTGTGGCTTAAATTGTGTCCCTCAATGTATTGAAACGAAATAAATCAAAACATATTATGATTTAATTTTATATAAATTATTAAAATTATTAATTGCAATTAGGGACACGTATCCCTAATGCAAACTAACAAATAAAAGGATTATTTTAACTTATACAGAATGAACTCATCAGATGCTATGATTTATTTCGTTTCGTTACATTAAGGTGCACACTTTAGGCAATTAAATATATACATTCAATAGATACATTCATAACAATTTTATCTTTATCATTGTGGTGTGAATGTGGACCTTTAATCGATTGTATATAGAACACAAAAATCATCTAGATTGTTTACAAATAAGCCTACGTAAATCCAACTGACGTAATGAGAAATGAATGTTGTATGGATTTTCCAATATCATATTATATCTCTAAACACATTCCACTCTTTTGGTCGGTAAAGGTGCTTTCTAAATAAAGTCATAGTGTAGTTGCACGTACGCGCGCTGCTTGTTTCATATATAACATAGAGAAATAGTATTTGATTTATGTCTGAGGCTTATAAAGAAATTAGTCGTGTCGAGCGTGTATTTTATGTCAAACGTTCCAGAGAGCGCATGTATGCGTGCTCCCCGTTTATCTAAGAATATTACGCTCAATAAACCCCGCCCCCCCCCCCTCCTGCTTGACAACCCACCCTCTACTACAAAACCGATATTCGGTTCAAACCGGTTTGATATTATGCCTTACCGTGCAGCCTTAGCAACAACATCACAAACAATACCAGCAGCAACAAGACCTCACCAATAACAACAACAACAACAACAGCAGCAACAACACCAACAGCAACAACAACATAAGCAACAACAGCAAAACAACATTATCAGCAGCAACAACAACACAAACAACAACAACAACAGTATCAACAAGAACAACAACAACAACAACAAGAACAACAATAACAACAACAAGAACGAGAACAAGTACAACAAGAACAACAACAAGAACAACAACAACAACAACAACAAAAAAACAACAACAACGATAACAACACCAAAACACAAACATAATATACAACAACAACAACAACAACAACAATAACAATAACAATAACAATAACAATAACAATAACAACAACAGCAACAACAACAATAATATTAATAATAATAAAAACAACAACAACAACAACAACAGCAACAACAACAACAGTAGCAACAACAACCAGATCAACAATGAAAACAACAACAACAACAACAACCCTAACAACAACAACAAAATCAACAACAGCAATAACAACAACAACACAATACCTAATTTTTATGGATTTGTTGATTCATTATTTTCCAGCCGAATAACTTGCATTCTTTTCATTGCTGTACCTTTCGGTTGAAACATAATCGAGTAATAAAATTGTCAGTATATACATGTAATTCATTTTCAGATGTCACTCTGAAGTGGATCACCATAGTATGAAACATTTATATGAACGATAGTATGAACCAGGTATATTAACCAAAGTATGGACCAGGTATATTAACCATAGAATGGACCATGTATATTAACCATAGTATGGACAATGTATGTTAACCATAGTATGAACCAGGTATATTAACCATAGTATGAACCAGGTATATTAACCATAGTATGAACCAGGTATATTAACCATAGTCTGGACCATGTATATTAACCATTGAATGAACCGTATATTAGACATAGTATGAACCAGGTATATTAGACATAGTATGAACCAGGTAAATTAGACATATTATGGACCAGGTATATTAGACATATTATGGACCAGGTATATTAGCCATAGAATGGACCAGGTATATTAACCATAGAATGGACCAGGTATATTAACCATATTATGGACCAGGTATATTAACCATAGTATGAACCAGGTATATTAACCATAGTCTGGACCATGTATATTAACCATTGAATGAACCGTATATTAGACATAGTATGAACCAGGTATATTAGACAAAGTATGAACCAGGTAAATTAGACATATTATGGACCAGGTATATTAGACATATTATGGACCAGGTATATTAGCCATAGAATGGACCAGGTATATTAACCATAGAATGGACCAGGTATATTAACCATATTATGGACCAGGTATATTAGACATATTATGGACCAGGTATATTAGACATATTATGGACCAGGTATATTAGACATATTATGAACTAGGTATATTAACCATAGTATTAACCATGCATACCATAGGATGGACTATGTATATTAACCATAGTAAGGACCAGGTATAGTAACCATAATATGAACCAGGTATATTAACCATATTATGGACCAGGTATATTAGACATATTATGAACTAGGTATATTAACCAAAGTATGAACCATGCATACCATAGGATGGACTATGTATATTAACCATAGTAAGGACCAGGTATAGTAACCATAATATGAACCAGGTATATTAACCAAATTATGGACCAGGTATATTAGCCATAGTATGGACCAGGTATATTAGACATATTATGAACTAGGTATATTAACCATAGTATGAACCATGCATACCATATGATGGACCATGTATATTAACCATAGTAAGGACCAGGTATAGTAACCATAATATGAACCAGGTATATTAAACATAGTCTGGACCAGGTATATTAACCATAGAATGGACCAGGTATATTAACAATAGTATGGACCAAGCGTATTAACCATAGTATGAAGCATGTATATTAACCATAGTATGAACTAGGGATATTAACCTTAGAATGGACCAGGTATATTAACCATAGTATGAACCATGCATACCATAGAATGGACCATGTATATCAACCATAGTATGGACCAGGTATATTAACCATAGTATGGACCAGGTATATTAACCATAGTATGGACCAGGTATATTAACCAAAGTATGGACCAGGTATATTAACCATAGAATGGACCATGTATATTAACCATAGTATGGACAATGTATGTTAACCATAGTATGAACCAGGTATATTAACCATAGTATGAACCAGGTATATTAACCATAGTATGAACCAGGTATATTAACCATAGTCTGGACCATGTATATTAACCATTGAATGAACCGTATATTAGACATAGTATGAACCAGGTATATTAGACATAGTATGAACCAGGTAAATTAGACATATTATGGACCAGGTATATTAGACATATTATGGACCAGGTATATTAGCCATAGAATGGACCAGGTATATTAACCATAGAATGGACCAGGTATATTAACCATATTATGGACCAGGTATATTAACCATAGTATGAACCAGGTATATTAACCATAGTCTGGACCATGTATATTAACCATTGAATGAACCGTATATTAGACATAGTATGAACCAGGTATATTAGACAAAGTATGAACCAGGTAAATTAGACATATTATGGACCAGGTATATTAGACATATTATGGACCAGGTATATTAGCCATAGAATGGACCAGGTATATTAACCATAGAATGGACCAGGTATATTAACCATATTATGGACCAGGTATATTAGACATATTATGGACCAGGTATATTAGACATATTATGGACCAGGTATATTAACCAAAGTATGAACCATGCATACCATAGGATGGACTATGTATATTAACCATAGTAAGGACCAGGTATAGTAACCATAATATGAACCAGGTATATTAACCAAATTATGGACCAGGTATATTAGCCATAGTATGGACCAGGTATATTAGACATATTATGAACTAGGTATATTAACCATAGTATGAACCATGCATACCATATGATGGACCATGTATATTAACCATAGTAAGGACCAGGTATAGTAACCATAATATGAACCAGGTATATTAAACATAGTCTGGACCAGGTATATTAACCATAGAATGGACCAGGTATATTAACAATAGTATGGACCAAGCGTATTAACCATAGTATGAAGCATGTATATTAACCATAGTATGAACTAGGGATATTAACCTTAGAATGGACCAGGTATATTAACCATAGTATGAACCATGCATACCATAGAATGGACCATGTATATCAACCATAGTATGGACCAGGTATATTAACCATAGTATGGACCAGGTATATTACCCATAGTATGGACCAGGTATATTAACCATAGTATGGACCAGGTATATTAACCATAGTATGGACCAGGTATATTAACACTAGTATGAACCTGGTATATTGACCATAGTATGGGCCAGGTATATTAACAATTGTATGAGACAGGTATAGTAGCCATAGTAGGACCAGTTATATTAACCATAGTATGGACCATATATATTGACAATAGTATGAACCAGATATCTTAACCACAGTATGAACCAGGTATATTGACCATAATATGAACCAGGTATAGTAACCTTAGTATGAACTATGTATATCATAGTATGAACCAGGTATATTAACCATAGTATGGGCCAGGTATATTAACCATGTATGAACCAGTTATATTAACCATGGTATGAACCAGGTATATTAACCATGGTATGAACCGGGTATATTAACCATGGTATGAACCAGTTATATTAACCATGGTATGAACCAGGTATATTAACCATAGTATGAACTAGGTATATTGACCATACTATGAAGCAGGTATATTAACATTAGTATGAACCATGTATATTAACCATAGTATGAACCATGTATATTAACCATATTATGAACTAGGTATATTAACCATAGTATTGACCAGGGATATTAACCTTAGAATGGACAATGTATATTAACCATATTATGGACCAGGTATGGCAACCATAGTATGAGTCAGGTATATTAAATATGGTATGAACTAGGTATATTAACCAGAGTATGAAACGTGCATACCATAGAATGGACCATGTATATTAACCATAGTATGGATCAGGTATATTAACCATAGTATGGACCAGGTGTATTAACCATAGTATGAAGCATGTATAATAACGATAATATAAACCAGGAATATTGACCATAGTATGAACTAGGGATATTAACCTTAGAATGGACAATGTATATTAAACATAATATGAACCAGGTATATTAACCATAGTATGAACCAGGTATATTAACCATACTATGAACCAGGTATATTAACCACAGTATGAGTCAGGTATATTAACCATAATATGAACCAGGTATATTAACCATAGTATGGACCATGTATACCATATTATGGACCAGGTATAGTAACCATAGTATGAAACAGGTATATTAACCATAATATGAACCAGGTATATTAACCATAGTATGAACTATGTATATTAACCATGGTATGAACCATGTATACCATAGTATGGCCCATGTATAATAACGATAGTATGGATCAGGGATATTAACCATAGTATGAGTCAGGTATATTAACCATAGTATGAACTAGGTATATTAACCAAAGCATGAACCAGGTATATTAAATATAGTATGAACTAGGTATATTAACCATAGTATGAAACGTGCATACCATATTATGGACCATGTATAGTAACCATATAATGGACCAGGTACATTAACGATAGTATGGAACAGGTATAGTAACCATAGAATGGACCAGGTGTATCAACCATAGTATGAATCATGTATATTAGCGATAATATTGTCACGATCTGAATTCAAAATTCGCGATAAATCATTGCAGTAGTTTTTTCTCCATTTTCGCTACAATATTGCATTTAAATAGCTACATGTGTGTAAGAAGTGTTGGCGCTTGGAGTAGCGGTGTGTGTGTGTGTGTGTGTGTGTGTGTGTGTGCGTGTGTGCGTGTGCGTGTGCGTGTGCGTGTGCGTGTGTGTGTGTGTGTGTGTGTGTGTGTGTGTGTGTGTGTGTGTGTGTGTGTGTGTGTGTGTGTGTGTGTGTGTCTTTGTTGAAGGGAATGCGCTTGGGTTGAGAATGAACTGCAAGGTGACGGGCATGATCATTTCCTAGTGCTTGGGACAGTCGTTTGAAAGTCTGCCAGGTGTACGGTGTTCAAGTGTTTGCATCCTGATTGAATTTTGAACGGCGTATGTATACCTTTTCATATATAGTAATTTATGTGTTTTGAAGTCATATGTATTAGAAATATCGGATTGTAATCGTCATATATTTATTATTCAATTGGATTATGTGAGTATTGGTAATTTTATACAATGTCTGTTTCTGTCAATCTATGACGTCATATAAGTATGTGTTTTCAAAATTGTTATTTTAGCCTAAACGTGTCCAATAAGTTCTCCTCTTAAATTTGCGACGGTGTAATATGTAGCTTGTCAGCATAGTAAGTTGTGGGTTCAAAACATACCTATGTCATGTCGTTCTGTTCAAATATATTGCGTATTTAACCGTTATCCGGCTGTATGCCTATCCTTATGAAAAATTCCTAGTACATAGTATATTGTGAAGATAATGATACGGGAAGCTATTGCAAAATACATGAGCAATGAGTTCCAGTCTCATTAGCTTCAAAATGAACACCATTTTATCGTTTATTCGTAGTATGGTTTCAGAGTCAGTCTGTCAGTGGAAAAGGGTTAATCAGTAAGATTATAAATGCATGTTAACGAGCGTTGTTCATTATCCTCCCTATGTCTCGTCAATGTTGTTGTCATGTGTTAGTAAATGTGATTTACCCTATCGTAAAGATATACTTTAACATGGCTATATTTGTATTGTAGTGTCCAGTCTGGGTCCGGACAGGCTGTGATTGCCTGGTCTTGTGTATTGGTTGGCGTGTGAGTAGAGCCGACCCTGTATAACGTGTGTGTGGTAAAATCACCTGCGAGTTGCGCAGAGATGTCTATCGTCTCATCATTGTCGTCGTCGTCATTGTCATCTTCCCCGTCAACTATTAACATCTGCGAGTTGCGCATTTGTCTATCGTCTCATCATCGTCGTCGTCGTCATTGTCATCTTCTCTGTCAACTATTAACACCTGCGAGTTTCGCAGACCTGTACTGTCGTGTCAACATCGTCGTCGCCGCCATTATCGTCACCTTCTCAGTAATCCTGTCATTGTTTCGTCCTCATCATCGTCGCGGTCTTTACCGTTAACATCTGTGTCACATATTATCACCTGCGAGTTGCGCAGAAATATTCGTCAGCATCGTGTCATTACCGTCATTATCGTCGTCTTCAATTTCAAGAACCATTTGTCATTGCCGTGTCAGTACTATCATTGCCGTTATTGTCTTCACCATCTTCAAGTTGAACAAACATTAGCCATCATCGTGTCAGTACTATTATTGCCGTAGTCGTCTTCATCATCGTCAACTTCCGTTCTTGTGCAATGATATTAGTGTTGCAATCGTCATCAACATTCATTAACAGTTAAACGTAACAGTCAATCCCCGCCCCCCCCCCCACATGTCCGTGAACATTTCCATAATTATGTGTATTGTATTAGTAGTTTATATTATGTATAGTATTGTCAATCTAGTTTTAATTTATATATAATTATGTCGTCTATCTAATACCTACGGTTATATATTAAATATTGTGCGTACGCCCATTAGTACTGCTGTGTACATTCTAAGGTGTAGTTGCTGGTGGTGGGCTAGCGTGCGTTTGCTTATAAAATCGCACGAGGGGTTGTATTGTAGGTAAATGAAGTCTGTGAACATATTGTGTGATTTGTATGTGAATCGTGTGTAAGCTGTGTGAACTGTGTGTGATTTATGCATGGTTTATGTGTAGGTTGTTGCATGAATACGGAAGAACGTGTAAGCGAATGATTTGCTGTGTGCATGGCCTATGTAGTATTTTATTTGCGATGTCATTTTATGAATTGTTTTAAAATTTTTGAAAACTTTTTATCTGGCTCGACTTTTCCACTTAAGGATCGTGGCATTTTTGGTGGAGATGCCGGGAACATTTTTTATTCTGTCAGATCTTTAAGCAGATAGTTTTCAAATTTTCTACGAAATGTGTTATTTTATTGAATCATGTTAAGATTCAAATGGGAATTTTTAAATAGTCATTGAGCAACTTAATAGCTCAGGCTAAATGTTTATTGCACATAAATTGTATTGTACCTCACTTACATTTGTTATAATTTACTGTGTGTGTATTTCAGTGTAACAATGGACCTTGCCAAGATTATATCTCTTGGAAAAGAGCTTGGATATGCGGCAGAATCATTGATGAAGTTTGTTGCCGATCAGGTCGCTATACAGAAAGAGGAAGAGCAAGCAAAGCTAGAGCGAGAGGAACGAGCACAGCAGAGAGAAGAGAAACAACAGCGGAGAGAAGAGAAACAACGGGAGAGAGGAACGCGAACGTGAGAGAGAACGGGAAAATGAAAGTAAGTTTAAACTTCAGATTATTGAAAGGGAGTTAGTGCTAGAAAAACAAAGGAGAATGAACCAGTCACATGATACTAGCGATATAATGTCAGGGAAAAACTCTAACCATTCATGTTCTATTCCCAAGGCTCCGAGGATGCCACCATTCGACGATAACAGTGACAATATAGATACTTACTTACAGGGATTTATTTGAGCGCATTGCTACATCACAGGGATGAGATAAGTCACAATGGGCGACGTAACTAAGTACTCTCTTGAAAGTTAGAGCATTAGAAGTCTACTCCAGAATGGTGACAACAGACGCCGATGACTACCCTGTGTTAAAGGCAGCTCTACTAAAATGGTGTGATATGACTGGGGATTTCGTTGTAAATTCAGATCTGCTAAGATAGTTTCAGGTGAGACTTTTCCTCAATTCGTACTCCGGCTTGAGAATTATTTCATATGTTGGGTTGAGCTGAGTAGTACGGAGAAAAGCTTTGAGGGTGTTAGGGAGTTGCCCCTGAAGGATCAATTATTAAATATGGCTAATCGAGAAATTAATGGCTTTTTGAAGGAGAGAAAACCTAGCAGTGCAAGCGAGATGGCGACATTAGCAGAACAGTTTCTAGATGCTAGAGGAGGACCAGCATCCTATCATAAACCGAATAAGGCACCAAATCAGAATTTCACAGGTAAAAAATGTACAGGTAATAAACCTACGGGTAGAAAACACACGAATGATAGTAACAAAAAGCCTTTTATTTCTGTTAGTGATAGACGATGTTTTCGATGCTCCAAGGTTGGACACATGGCAAAAGAGTGTCCCAACAGACAGGTTAACATATCCAGTATGAAGGTAGACCACGGAGATGGAGATCGTGAGAAGACAGCAGATGCTACACTTGTTGCAGAAGAGGCAAGAGTGGAACCAAGCATAATGACTGGAGCCATTGGGTCAAGTAATCCGAATATGCCGGTTACAAAGAGGGTTTGTATGTGGTAAGGCTGTCAATGTATTAAGAGACAGTGGTTGTAGCAGGGTAGTGATTAAACAATCCATTGTAGATAAAGACTGTATGACAGATGAATCTCAAACTTGTGTTTTGGTTGATGGAACAAAACACACTGTACCTGTCGCTTTTATTAATATTGATACACCATACTCTACGGGAATGGCAAAATCTGCATGCATGGGGTGTCCTACATATGATTTGATTTTAGGTAATATTCCAGGTGCCAGAGAACCTAGTGATCCTGACTTATCCTGGAGTGACAGATGTATGGACGCTGTGAGTACTGTGGAGACCAGATCACAACGGAGATCTAAGGAAAGAGGACTACCGCCATTAAAGACACCAAGGGATGGTGGAATCGGTGTGACAAGGGAAGAATTGATTGAATTTCAAGAACAGGATACAAGTATGGGTAAGCTTAAAACACTAGCCATACGTGGCTTAGAAAAAACATACTGGTAATAATGTTTCTTCATTTTATTATCACAATGGCGTCATGCTCCGTAAGTTCATGTTACCAAATGTAGACCATGGTAAAGAATATACTCAAGTAGTAGTCCCTCAGTCACTGCGTACGAAAGTAATGAAAGTGGCTCATGAATCATTGATGGGTGGCCATCTTGGAGTACGAAAAACGGTGGACCGAGTTCAATCACGGTTTTATTGGCCTGGATTGCATAGTGACATCAAACGTCACTGTATGTCATGTGACATATGTCAACGAACAGTACCTAAGGGTAGAGTTGGTAAGATACCTTTAGGGAAGATGCCTTTAATTGAAACACCCTTTGAACGAATTGCAGTGGATTTGGTAGGACCACTATACCCTGTGACTGACTGTGGTAATCGCTACATATTAACAATAGTAGATTATGCCACTAGATATCCAGAAGCAGTGGCATTTCCTAGAATCGAAACAGAAAATGTAGCAGAGGCATTGTTCGAGGTATTTACCAGAGTTGGTGTGCCCAAAGAAATTTTAAGAGATATGGGATCACAATTTACATCGGCGGTAATGAAAGAAGTAAGTAGATTGTTATCTCTTAAGCAATTAACTACCAAACCATACCACCCTATGTGTAATGGTTTAGTGGAACGTTTTAATGGCACATTAAAATCGATGCTTCGTAAGATGAGTGCTGAGCGACCAAAGGATAGGCACAGGTACCGTCCAGCACTGTTATTTGCATATAGAGAAGTAGAACAAGAAAGTCTTGGGTTTTCCCCATTTGAGTGACTGTATGGTAGGACAATACGAGGTCCACTTAAGAGATTATATGAATTATGGACAGGGGAGGTGGATAATACAGAAGTTCGAACAACTTATCAATATGTTTGTTGATTTGAGAAGCAGGTTGGAAGAGCCGAACTAAGGAAATCACCAAGTCGGTATTGGAAGTACTACACTACAAAGACAAAGAATCATCGGATGAAGATCGGTGATAAGGTGCTTATTCTGCTGCCTACAGATTAACAGTAAGTTACTGATGCAGTGGAAAGGACCATTCCAAATATTAGAAAAGTTTGGAATAGGTAATTATAGAGTCAATGTGTTGGGAAAGGTAAAAACCTTTCATGTAAATCTTCTTAAGAAATATATTGAAAGACCAGAATCAAACGTTGATGTATGTACTGTAGGAATAGGATCTTTAGAATATGTCTGTTCAGGTCTTGTTGATGTTGTTTTCCAGGATGATAACACTGATATGGACATCTCAGAACCAGAGATTGTGTCACCAAACTGGAAGGCGAAAGAAACAGCTGAGGATGTTGTCATCTCTGATGAAATAAGTAGTGAGCAGCAGCAACAGGTAAAATCAATTTTGCATACATATAGTGATGTTTTAACAGATTTATCTGGTCGAACAGATTGTACTGAATACAAGATTAGGCTGACCAGCCAAGATCCAATCCGGTCAAAACCATATCCAGTGTCTCACCACATGAGGGAGATTATTAAAGAGGAAATTGATGCTATGCTCCAGATGGATGTAATCTAGCCATCTGAGTCTTCCTATGCTTCACCTATCGTTCTAGTATGGATAAAAGATGGTAGGTATAGATTTTGCTCAGATTTTCATAAAATTAATCAAATCACTGTTTTTGACTGTGAACCAATTCCACATCCTGAGTCTTTATATACCAAGTTATCAAATGGTAAATATTTCTCCAAGGTTGACCTGAGTAAGGGGTATTGGCAAATCAAAATGGATGAGAAGAGTAAGGAAATGACTGCTTTTGTCACAATGGAGGGCCTCTTCCAGTGGAAAGTTATGCCATTTGGCATCGTAAACGCCCCTGCAGTCTTTTCTCGTATGACGAGGAAGGTTTTGTATGGGATGGATAACGTCGAGAACTTTATTGATGATATTCTCATTGCAACAGAAACATGGGAGTCGCATGTCTCGAGATTAAGAGAGTTGTTTGAACGTCTCAGAGCCTACCGTCTGACAGCTCGTCCATCAAAGTGTGCTATGGGTATGAAGAGTCTAGAGTTCCTTGGACATGTTATTGGAAATGGACAAGTACAACCAGAACAAGGTAAAATTGATAAAATTTTGAATGTATCAATACCGCTTACAAAGAAACAGGTGAGCTCGTTTATTGGTCTAAGTAGCTTCTATCAGAAGTACATTCCGAACTGTTCAGCAGTAGCTGCACCTCTAACATATCTAACACATAAGGGTAAGCCTAATTAGGTAGAATGGGCAGCCAGTCAGCAAAGGGCATTCAACACATTGAAGGGAAAATGTTTACAGCGCCCATACTCAAACTAACAGATCTATCAAAGAAATTTATCTTGCGAACTGATGCATCTGATGATGGTCTGGGAGCAGTGCTGTTGCAGGAACATGATGGCAATATATTTCCGGTAATGTATGGTAGAAGAACACTCCTAGACAGGGAAAAGTCATTCTCAACCATTGAAAAAGAATGCCTAGCTATTATTTGGTCTGTGCAGAAATTTCAACGATTTTTATATGGTAATGAGTTTATTTTAGAGACTGACCATGAACCATTAGTCTGGATGACCAAGGCCAAACTGTCAAATGGAAGAGTGGTGAGGTGGGCGCTGAGCTTGCAGCCATACATATTTGTCATTCATGGTATCAAAGGTGTGGACAATGTAGGTGCAGATGTACTGCATAATTAACACCATGTAAGTATGTATGGTGACATTGTATTAGTAGTATTGTATTGTTCAGTTTAAGCTGTTGATATATTGTAATAATTCAGATCATGTTATATGAATTTTGTAAAAATTCTTAAGGGGGAGAAAATGTCACGATCTGAATTCAAAATTCGCGATAAATCATTGCAGCAGTTTTTTCTCCATTTTCGCTACAATATTTTATGTAAATAGCTACGTGTGTGTAAGAAGTGTTGGCGCTTGGAGTAGCGGTGTGTGTGTGTGTGTGTGTGTGTGTGTGTGTGTGTGTGTGTGTGTGTGTGTGTGTGTGTGTGTGTGTGTGTGTGTGTGTGTGTGTGTGTGTGTGTGTGTGTGTGTGTGTGTCTTTGTTGAAAGGAATGCGCTTGGGTTGAGAATGAACTGCAAGGTGACGGGCATGATCATTTCCTAGTGTTTGGAACAGTCGTTTGAAAGTCTGCCAGGTGTACGGTGTTCAAGTGTTTGCAACCTGGTTGAATTTTGAACGGCGTATGTATAACTGTTCATATATATTAATTTATGTGTTTTGAAGTCATATGTATTAGAAATACCGGATTGTAATCGTCATATATTTCTTATTCAATTGGATTATGTGAGTATTGATAATTTTATACAATGTCTGTTTCTGTCAATCTATGCCGTCATATAAGTATGTGTTTTCAAAATTGTTATTTTAGCCAAAACGTGTCCAATAGGTTCTCCTCTTAAATTTGCGATGTTGTAATATGTACCTTGTCGGTATAGTAAGTTGTGGGTTCAAAACATACCTATATCATGTCGTTCTGTTCAAATATATTGCGTATTTAACCGTTATCCTGCTGTATGCCTATCCTTATGCAAAATTCTTAGTACATAGTATATTGTGTGTCTATTCTGAAGATAATGATACGTTATTATAAGTTTTGATAATAGTCATAATTCCATCAACAAACTCCGGTCATCACTCACCAAGCTTATCACCAAACCACCCGACAAGTCACCACGATCCAACATCACACACCATGAGAAAACAGCCCTCAAAACATTAGCTAATAACACAAACATAGTCATCAGACCAGCAGACAAAGGCTCCGCAATAGTCATTCTCAACAAAACAGACTACATTGCAGAAGTACACAGACAACTTACAGATGTCGCATACTACACCAAACCCAGTGAAAATCCCACTTTAGAATATAAAGACACCATAGATGCATACATTAACGAACTTCTAATCACCGGAGCCATCACAGGACAGACACACAGATATCTCACCGAATTCAAAGTCAGAACTCCACGCATCTACATTAACCCTTAGATACACAAAGGCAAAATACCACCACCCGGACGCCCGATTGTATCCAACTGCGATGGCCCCACGTCACGCATTAATGAATTCAGAGATCACCTACTAAAACCATAGCATGAACTAGTTATATTAAACTGAGAACGGACAATGTATATTAACCAATTTACGGACCAGGTATAGTAACCATAGTATGAATCAGGTATGTTAACCATAGCATGAACCATGTATATTAACCATAGTATGGACCAAGTATACCATAGCATGAACCATGTATGAATAGTATGGATCAGCTATATTAACCATAGTATGGACCATGTATATTAACAATAGTATGAACCAGGTATATTAACCATAGAATGAACCAGCTATATTAACCATAGAATGAACCAGCTATATTAACCATAGAATGAACCAGCTAAATTAACCATAGAATGAACCAGCTATATTAACCATAGAATGAACCAGGTATATGAACTATAGTATGAACCAGGTATATTAACCATAGAATGAACGAGGTATATGAACTATAGTATGAACCAGGTATATTAACCATAGAATGAACCAGGTAAATTGACCATGGTATGAACCAGATATATTAACCATAGTATGGACCAGGTATATTAACCATAGTATGGGCTTGATACACTAACCATAGTATGAACCAGGTATATGAACCATGGTATGAACCAGATATATTAACCATAGTATGAACTATATATATTAACCATAGTATGAACCAGGTATATTAATCCTAGTATGGACCATGTATATTAACCATGGTATCGACTAGGTATATTAACCATAGTATGAACCAGGTATATTAGCCATCGTATGGACCATGTATAATAAACATGGTATAGCCAATGTATATCAACCATAGTATTGACCAGGTATAATAGCGATAGTATGGACCATATATATCATAGTATGGACCATGTATATTAACCATAGTATTGACTAGGTAGTATAACCATGGTATGGACCAGGTATATTAGCCATAGTATGAACCATGTATAATAATCATGATATGGCCAATGTATATTAACCATAGTATGGACTAGGTATATTAACCATAGCATGAACCAGGTATAGTAACCATATTATGGGCCAGGTATAGTAACCATATTATGGGCTAAGTATATTAACCATTGTATGGACCAGGTATATTAACACTAGTATGAACCAGGTATATTAACCATAGTATGAACCAGGTATATTAACCATAGTAGGGCCAGGTACATTAACTATAGTATGGACCATGTATATTGACCATAGTATGAATCCGGTATATTAACCATAGTATGAACCAGGTATATTAACCTTAGAATGGACCAGGTATATTAACCATAGTATGAATCCGGTATATTAACCATAGTATGAACTAAGGATATTAACCTTAGAATGGACCAGGTATATTAACCATAGTCTGAACAAGGTATATTAACCATAGTATGGAGCAGGTTTAATAACCATAGAATGGACCAATTATAGTAACCATTTTATGAACCATGTTTATTAACCATAGTATGAACCAGGTATAGTAACCATAGTATGGAGCAGTTATAGTAACCATAGTATGAACCAGGTATATGAACTATAGTATGAGCCAGTTATATTAACCATAGAATGAACCAGGTATATTGACCACAGTTTGGACCAGATATACTAACCATAGTATGAACCAGGTATATGAACCATGGTATGAATAATGGTTATGAACCATAGTATGAACCAGGTATAGTAACCATAATATTGATCAGGTATATTAACCATAGTATGGATCAGGTATATTAACCATAGTATGGATCAGGTATATTAACCATAGTATGGATCAGGTATATTAACCATAGCACGAACCCGGTATGTTAACCATAGTATGGACAAGGTATATTAACTATGGTATGAAGCAGGTATAGTAACCATGGTATGGACCAGGTATAACAACCTTAGTATGAACTAGTTATGTTAACCATAGTATGGGCCAGGTATATTGACAATATTATGAACCAGGTATATTGACCATACTATGGACCATGTATGTTAACCAAAGTATGAACCAGGTATATTAGTCACTGTATGAACCAGGTTTTTTAACCATGGTATGAACCAGTTATATTAACCTTAGTATGAACCAGGTATTGTAACCATAAAATCAACCAGCTATATTGACCATAGTATGAACCATGTATATTAACCATAGTATTAACCAGGTATATTTCCCATGATATGAACCAGGTACATTAACCATAGTATGCACCATGTATATTAACCATAGTATGAGCCAGGTATATTAACCATAGTAAGAAGCAGGTATATTAACCATAGTATGAACCATGTATATTGTTCATGGTATGAAACATGTATATGAACCAGAGTATGAACCAGGTATAGTAACCATATGATAAACCAGGTATTTTGACCATAGTAGGCACCGGGTATTTTAACAATAGAATGTACTATGCATATTAACCATAGTATGGGACATGTATATTAACCATAGATTAAACTAGGTATATTAACCATAGTATGAACCAGGTATATTAACCATAGTGTGGACTATGTATATTAACCATAGTATGAACCGGGTATATTAACCATAGTGTGGACTATGTATATTAACTATAGTATGAATCAGGTATATTGACCATAGTATGAATCAGGTATATTAACAATAGTGTGGACTATGTATATTAACCATAGTATGAATCAGGTATATTGACCATAGTATGAATCAGGTATATTGACCATAGTATGAATCAGGTATATTACCCATAGTACGGACCATGTAAATTAGCCATAGTATGGACCAGGTATATTAACCATAGTATGGGCCGGGTATATTAACCATAGTATGAACTAGGTATATTAACCATAGTATGGACCAGGTATATTAACAATAGTATGAACCAGGTATATTAACAATAGTATGAACCACCTGTATAAAACATAGTATGAACACGGTATATTAACCATGGTATGGACCAGGTATAGGAAACCATTATATGAACCATGCATATTAACCATAGTATGAATCATGTATATGAACCATAGTATGAACCCGGTGTATGCACAATAGGATGAACCAGCTATATTGGCCATAGTATGAACCAGGTATATTAGCCATAGTATGAACTATCTATAGTACCCATAGTATTGATCAGGCATATTAGCCATAGTATGAACACGGTATATTAGCCATGGTATGGACCAGGTATAGTAACCATAGTATGGACCATGTATATTAAGCATAGTATGAGCCAGGTTTATTAACCATAGTATGAACCAGGTATATTTGGCAAAGTATGAACCAGGTATTTTAACCATAGAATGGACCATGCATATTAACCATAGTATGGGACAAGTATATTAACCATAGATTGAAATAGGTATATTAACCATAGTATGAACCAGGTGTATTAACCATAGTATGGACCATGTATATTAACGATAGTATTGACCAGGTATATTATCCATAGTTTGAACTACGTATATTAACCATATTATGGACCAGATAATTTAACCATAGTATGAACCATGTATATGAACCATAGTATGAACCATGTATATGAACCATAGTATGAACCATGTATATGAACCATAGTATGAACCAGGTCTATTAACCACAGTATGGACCACGTATTTTAACCATAGTATGAACCAGATATATTATCCATATTATGGACCATGTATATTAACCATAGCCTGGACCAGGTATATTACACATAGTATGAACTAGGTATAGAAACCATAGTATGGATCAGGCATATAAACCATGGTATGAACCAGGTATATTAACCATAGTATGTATCAGGCATATTAACGATAGTATGAACCAGCCCTATTAACCATAGTATGAACAAGGTAGATTAACCATGGTATTGACCAGATATAGGAAACCATAGTATGAACCATACATGTTAACCATAGTATGAACCATGTATATGAACCATATTATGAACTGTGTATATGAACCATAGTATGAACCAGGTATATTGGCCATAGTATGGACCAGTATATTGACCATAGTATGGGTCAGGTATATTAACCATGGTACGAAGCAGATATATTAACCATAGTATGAACCTTGTCTATTGACAACAATATGAAACATATATATGAACCATAGTATGAACCAGGAATAGTAACCATAGCATGGACCAGGTATTTTTACCATAGTATGCACCAGATATTTTTACCATAGAATGAACCAGGCATATTAACCACAGTGTTGACAATGTATATTAACCAAAGTATGAACCAGTTGTATTGGCCATAGTATGAACCAGGTATATTACCCATAGTATGAACCAGGTTAATTAGCCATAGTATGAACCAGGTATATTAACCAGTGTATGGACCATGTATATTAACCATAGTATGAACTAGGTATATTAACCATAGCATGGACCAGGTGTATTAACCATAGTGTGAACTAGGTATATTAACCATAGTATGAACCAGGTATATTAACCATTGTATGGACCGTGTATATTGATCATAGTATGAACCAGGTATATTAACAATAGTATGGACCGTGTATATTGATCATAGTATGAACCAGGTATATTATCCATAGTATGAACCAGGTATATTAACCATAGTATGGACCAGGTATATTAACCATAGTATGGACCGTGTATATTGATCATAGTATGAACCAGGTATATTAACAATAGTATGGAGCAGGTATTTTAATCAAAGTATGAAGCAAGTGTATTAACCATATTATGGACCAGGCATATTAACCATAGTATGAACCAACTATATTAACCATAGTATTAAGGTAGATTATTCATGGTATGGACCAGGTATAGGAAACCGTAGTATGAACCATGCATATTAACCATAGTATGAACCATGTATATGACCCATAGTATGCACCAGGTATATGAACCATAGTATGAACCAGGTATATTGACATGCTCCGGTTGGCGGTTATTCTAGCTTTAAGGAAGACTGATTTTTGCTTCAAAATACAATTTTTATATTTCTATATTTTGAAAGCTGAAACCGGAGGCTGGATCTTAATTTATCAGAAATATGCCTGAATTGTGCAATGCGCTCCTACATTCTCTTGAAGAGACTAGGCCACATTAGTCCGGACTTTAGCCATAAATAGACGATATTTATAAATATTTATCAATGCAAATAATTCAGATCGTTGTACTTATACTGTCAACGACTCATCAGCGTTACAAAAAAGTGTGTTAGTTACCTCTATGGGTTGTGTAATTTGTTTGAATGTAGCTTTCGCAACCATTTCGGTAACTTCTTCACTAACTGATGGTCGCTTGCTTACGTCACACTGGTCAGTTCACTTGGGGTCCCGGGACAGCATTAATTGGTCCATCGCTGGTATACAAGCCGCCTTGTCTTGGTTAGTACTGATGAAGCCACAGAGATGACCACGAAAGTTATACTCAAACAAATTCCACATCCAGGGGGGGGGGGGGTGCTAGTGCACCATTATGACGTTAAATAGACATAAAGCAACGTCCGCCGTTAGCCCATGGTCTAACGACGGACGTTGCTTTACGACTGTTTAACGCCATGAAGGTACATTAGGCCACAAGAGACGAAGCATAGTTTTATCCCCACGTTTTTCAAAGAAATGTAGGAATTATGCTGCGTTTGTTTGTTCTTGTGGCTGTGCCGGAAATGATTGTAAGGAGAACATTGACATTTTGATTCGCCATAAATGGGAGAGGAGCGGTCAAAAAGCCAAATTGATTGTGATACAACTTCTCCGAAACTGTTGGAGGGAATTCAATCACATTTGATGCTCATATGATTGTGGAGTGCATTTCCATTTGGCTCCACCACCACAGGCTTGATGGGTGAGGTGGGGGAGGGGTGGTTAAAAGGTCAATGTTCCCGTGCAGCAATTGCGCGTACGGCGCTGTTGGATGAAATTCAACAGAGCTCGGTATGTGAGTTACCTATATGGTTGCGGAGTGAAAAGTACACGTAGATTTGGCTCTGCCTCCATGGGTCTTGGTTGGTGGTCGAAAGTTCAAGAAATTATTGTTAGCGCAACTAATCCTAACCCGTTGAACGAAATTAAATTAAATTTGGTAGGTAGGTTGTGGAGTGGAAGGACCCATTTGCATTTGTCTCCGCCGCTCAAGAGCGGGGTGGCGAACAAGAGATTACAGCAGTGAACGTGGGTATGGATTTACGAGAAATCATAATCTTTTAGTGAATCTTCCTTTGAACAGGACCAACAAACAGGACCAATATTTGGGAAATAAAGTAGGCTACATCTTCTTGGAAGAGAGACGCGATGGGTGAGAAGACAATGTTAACGGATGGACAGGAAAGTGCGCTTATCCAGTATAATTCTTGCTTAGCTTAGAGTTATATTTTTTCAAGATACTTTATTAACTCTATAGATTTAGATGTGGCCAATCTGCAACTTGGATAGCTATTATGTAATGCTCATGATGTTGGTTTTCACTTAATCATGCCAACATAGCACACATGTTTGCTCTGGTTGTACCGTTTGATTGAAGAGACGCCAGTCAGGTAAAGAAATATGTGCTTCATTTACAGATCGTGTATATATAAGTACACCTCTAGTCAGAAATTAGTTTGCAGCTTGTGCGGGGTTATTATATCTACGCTGTTGCCCTATTCATGCAACATTCATTGTTAATTCTTGGATTTTCATGTAGACATACTATAAGGAATACGTCGATTCTAGAGAATACGTGTAAGATTGGAATGACCATGCTGCCCTTTCTGAGTTCCCTCATCCTTCCTCTCTGGCGGTAGTGACGTTGATTACATGTTTGGCCTGTACCATCATGTTAAATCTGCGATGTCTGTGACGTCACTGTGACAGGGCTTGGCTCATAGCCATGCCGAATGTAATATAATTACACAATGGATTATGGACAGAGAATCTAAGTCATTGTCATCTAAAGGATAATCTATGCATCCCAGTTGTTCGCCCGTATATTCTGTTACAGGATGCGAGGTGTTTTGAATTATAACACACTGTTCATGAATAGATTAAGTATATTTTTGGAACTATCAACATTCAAACACCAAAGATGTTTAGATTAGGGAAACATGTGATTTCATTTGATGGCAATAGCCTACGAAAGAGCAAGCCATTACAAAATGAATGAGAATTATGCAAATCAACTGTGTACGTGTCAATAATATGCAGATGTTGTCTGTTACACACATAATCTATTGTTATGTGTATTCGTGATGCATATTACAGGAGTCAATCAGTAAAATTCAATCAGCAAATGTAACTGTTGCACAGACAAATGATTGATGCACGGCTCAGTGCTTGCCATGTATACGACATCATAGATGTTAGTGAGAAGAATTATCTAGTTTTCTATAGATTCTCTCTATTTCATGGTTTCTGTTGCGTGAAGCTTATTTCTAAGCTGGAAACGTACATACAGTGATTGGCTCTATCCAATTATGCGGCTATATCAATTCATACAAGAACGTATTATGCGTCAAGTGGAAGAAATGTCAGGCATTACTCGTCACAGATTAAATGTGCTTTTTGTTTGTTCAATACTTCCTGGTTGAAACTTGAGAAAGACGTTTGTTCCAATCTCGGGCCGGCAACGTTACTAGACTCTCGGCACTCTCCCTCGGAAGCATCAGTAAATCTGTCTGGCGCCAGTAAATCGTGTCCGTTAACTCTTGTTGCGATTCCGGAGGCGAGGAAAAGAATTAATAGAGCATGTAATTGGATCTGGTTGACGAGCAGATACTTCCGAATTATCGATGGTTGACGACAACGACGACGATTCTTATGAGGCTGGCAGCCACTATGCATGCTATGTGTACGGATCACTGGAGCGAGGTATTTATGAACAGTGCACTGAATTCAATGAGACACTACGTCCGGAGAGGCCGATGCAGTGTCAGCGGTACGAGATTACCATCATCGTAAAACAAGACAATCGACACTGACGACCACATTCATCACATTACTAGATTCTACAAATCAATGGGAGAAACAACAATATCAGATCTATAATCAGTTACAGTTTCTTCGTGAGCTACGCGTGGTCACTACTGACTGAGATAAAAAGGAAATTGCAATTATTATAGTTTTAGATCAGCTGGCATTATTGATCTTTTGTTTTAGAACATAACTGTATGTCTTTATTTCAAGTGTTTGGAGATGTGACGAAATGGATGTGAAATCATTCAATTCATTTCGGATTTACACCACCGGTAAGTAGTTCTGAAAAATGAAGTTATCCAAACATGCTTCTAAAGACAGCCTATACCGCTGGTGCCACAACATGGCGGGTGACCAAGAAGGTGCTAGTATAACATCCACTTTTCGTAATCACACATCACCTTGAGTAACAGAAAGTGATGTTTCATGACAGCAGGAGATCATTCGTCCTTACTGACTTGCTAGTGCTCTGTGAGGGAGCACATAAGACAGGGG
>CM067371.1:15602230-15642230 GCA_034401795.1 Chaetoderma sp. LZ-2023a
CTCTCTCTACTTCCATTCTCTCTCTCTCTACTTCCTTCTCTCTCTCTACTTCCCTCTCTCTCTCATCTACTTCCTCTCTCTCACTACTTCCCTCTCTCCTACTTCCTCTCTCTCTTTATCTCTCTCTCTCTCTCTCTACTTCCTCTCTCTCTACTCCCCCACCCCCTCTCTCTCTCTCTCTCTCTTCTCTCTCTCTCTCTCTCTCTACTTCTCTCACTCTCTCTACTTCTCTCACTCTATCTACTTCTCTCTCTCTCTCTAGTTCTCTCTCTCTCTCTCTCTCTCGCTCTCTCTACTTCCCTCTCTCTCTCCCTCTCTCTCTCTCTTACTTCCCCCCTCCCCCCCCCTCTCTCTCTCACTCTCACTCCTCTCTCTCTCTCATCTCTCTCTCTCCTCTCTCTCTCTCTCTCTACTTCCGCCCCTCTCTCTCTCTCTACTTCCCTCTCTCTTCTATTTCTACTGCCCGATCTCACTCTCTCTCTCTCTCTACTTCCCTCTCTCTCTCTACTTCCCTCTCTCTCTCTCTCTACTTCCCTCTCCCTCTCTACTTCCCTCTCGCTATCTACTTCCTTCTCTCTCTCTTACCTCCCTCTCTCTCTCTCTCTCTACTTCCCTCTCTCTCTACTTCCCTCTCTCTCTCTACTTCCCTCTCTCTCTTTATCTCTCTCTTACTTCCCTCTCGTCTCTACTCCCCCCCCCCCTCTCTCTCTCTCTCTCTCTACTTCCATCTCTCTCTCTCTCTCTCTACTTCTCTCACTCTCTCTACTTCTCTCACTCTCTCTACTTCTCTCTCTCTCTCTCTCTCTCTCTCTCTCTCTCTCCTCTCTCTCTCTCTAGTTCTCTTTCTCTCTCTCTCTCGCTCTCTCTCTCTCTACTTCTCTCTCTCTACTTCCCTCTCTCTCTACTCCCCGCCCCCCCCCCCCTCTCTCTCTCTCTCTCTCTCTCTCTCTCTCTCCTCTCTCTCTCTACTTCCATCTCTCTCTCTCTCTCTGCTTCTCTCACTCTCTCTACTTCTCTCACTCTCTCTAACTTCTCTCTCCTCTCTCTCTCTCTCTCTCTCTCCTCTCTCTCTCTAGTTCCTCTTTCTCTCTCTCTCTCTCTCTCTCTCTCTCTTACTTCTCTCTCTCTCTCTCTCTCTCTCACTCTCTCTCTCTCTCTACTTCTCTCTCTCTCTTTCTCTCTACTTCTCTCTCCCTCTCCCCCTCTCTCTCTCTCTCAGTCATGCACACACGCACGCAAATACGCACGCACGCACATATTCACGTACACATACGTAAGCGTGCGAACTACCTAGAAAAGTTGTAATCAGTGGTTGATATAGATTATCAATTAACTAGTTATACAAACGTTACTATTTAATTATGTTTTATTATACCCCATCTTGATGTATTTGTTAATGTATTCTATTTTGTATGTATGGGAGACACGTGTATAAGTACACATGTCTTACTGTGCTCCCATTGAACAAACAAAATTCTGTTTAAAACAATACTGGACCTGAGTAAGCTAAGGATTTCGGCTGAGGACAAAACACAGGTGGCAAAATTGAAGAAGGACTGATTGCAGGTGTATGATGTTTCTACTACTACAGCCGCATAATACAGTAATCATACATACTGCTGCGTTCGTGCTGTTAAGCCTTCTGGGACTGGGGTTATGTCAGATCCGTGCCGGCTCCTTGCCGTTCGTTTTGTTTGGACACGGACCTTGCATGCCATGAATAAAAGAAGATTCGTGCACGCTTACATCGGTCTTAGGTTTCCGGTATTGAAAGCTGAATGAGCAGTGAACAGTTAGCAGGGATTTTTTGGTAGTAGTCGATTCTTGTGGAACTCGAATCTCCAAATGCAAGGATGCAATTAGCTTGAGCATGTTTCATTGGCTACTTGTTCATTACGACGCAAATGGATTGTCAGTTTGTATCTTATTCCCTTGAAGCCACACTAATGGATTTGCTTACAACCCACGGAAAAGCATCACAGTAAAATTGATCCTCACTTCTATTGATGTTTACAAAGCGGCTTACTCCTGATATGTAGTCTTACTTAGCAAACTAATTTATCATTCCTAACAATGGCAATGATATAAATAGATTTAATCGAGCTGACTAAGACAGGACAGCAAATTCTCAACCACATTTTCGGTTTAATAAGTTGCCAATTATATTACGCGGGATAGTCCACGATTGGCTGAAACAAGAATTATCAATACAGGTGGCGATTAAAAATGTCCTCCTCTGCCCAAAGAAGGCGGCTGTATTACTAATAGTTCATCGCCATTTAATCACGCGTCTGTCGCTAAGCTGTATTTAGATATAACGCCTAAATGGAATTTCTAATGGAATCCGACGAATTCTATCAATTCAAGAAACGACTAATCCTAATTTGCAATGACAGGTCGACCCATCTGATAATGTTCCGGCTATATAAGTACCATTACAAAGGTTAGCTACGTGCCTGGCTAGAATAATGAACACTATATTTCACACGTAAATGAAGACGATATCTCGATGACATCTAAAGTAGTCGCATCCAGGAATCTGTCACATTAACTGGTAATAAACGTGACCATGTCATGGTTTTAAAGCCTCGTGGCAGTGGCTTGTCGTGGCGAGAATGGGATTTTTCGTATGCACATCAGGTATAGATTGCGCCACCAAGCATGCAATGATACTAGATTATACACGTCGCTACATTAGGAGGTGAACCTTTACATTACATTATGTCGCAGAAATCAACTGGGAATAGTGTTAATTGAATAATAAATTTTTTTTATCCAGCGGGCTTTTAAATAAGTTCTTCCTTGCAATGGATTGACAACGTGGGAGAATTGTTGTTTTATCCAGTACTACATGATCAAAAGAATACACCTTTATTGTAAAGGTGGTGTACATTTTCTCTTGGCGTATTCGGATAAAAGCAATCATGTGTGAATCCTAGTTTAATGGAGCAACCTTTTATGTGTTAATACCTGAGTCAACTCAGATCAGGTGTGCGCGCGTGTGCGAGAGAGAGAGAGAGGGAGAGAGGGAGAGAGAGAGAGAGAGAGAGAGAGAGAACGAGAAAGAGAGAGAGAGAGAGAGCGAGAGAGAGCGAGGGAGAGGTGGGGTGGGGATGCGTTCCAATAGATGGAGGGAGAGAGAGAGACGGAGAGAGAGAGAGAGAAAGATTTCTGACAGATGGAGAGAGAGAGAGAGAGAGAGAGAGAGAGAGAGAGAGAGAGTTCTGACAGATGGAGAGAGAGAGAGAGAGAGAGAGAGAGAGAGAGAGAGAGAGAGATGGATAGAGAGAGAGAGAGAGAGAGAGAGAGAGAGAGAGAGAGAGAGATGGATAGAGAGAGAGAGCGGGAGAGGGTGGGGGGGGAAGAGTGAGAGAGAGAGAGAGAGAGAGAGAGAGAGAGCGATAGAGTGAGCGAGATGGAGACAGAAAAAACGTAATGATTCCCGTGGTGCGTGGACACGCCTCAGGTCAACTATCAATAGATGAAGATTGGCCACCGCTGACACCGGGTATAGTTTCCCAGCACTGATCGTATGAGAGGAGTGGAAACCTGGCAGGAAATTTTGTCGGTTATCCATACTTGTAGCGCTCCTGTTCATGTCTTTAGCTGTCAGAGCCGGTTATGTTGATTATTTTCGACTGGTTACTTGCTCATTATAGCGTGAATGAAAGTTTAGAACTCTAAAGGGCTTGCCACTTTGCACCATATTTCCGTGAGACATAGCGCGAGATCGTTATGCAACCACATAGCTTCAATATATCCCCATGAATGCTTGCTATATTCACTGAGAATTACTCTCACGACACTCAAACTGTGGAACATAATATACCATTCCTGGAAATGGAAATGATATGCATGGAATGATATGGTATGGATTCGTAGATCAAAGATGCCGTTGACAAAATGACTACGTTGATACAATGCGGCATTGATGCTGTATAGCTGCTAACAGCTGGGCAGCTCCAGGTCTAGACAAACTTGATGCCTGTCACCGCGAACTCCTGGACACCGATGGCCAGACAGCATAATTTCGAATGATGCATTATACAAGATGTGTAATACATCGCCGCTGTCTGTAAAAGTCTCCAAGCAAAGATGGTTCATGTTTAGCCACATGCTACGGATGCCAGAAGACACACCAGCACAGAGAGCTTTGGAATTCGCTCTACTGGGAGCCAACAAATACAAAGTCAGGAGAGGAATGCATTGCATAAATATGTTAATGGTGTTACAAGAAAGCTGTTACACTCAAATCAAGAATGAACTTGAAGAAGCGAAAATTTTTGGCAGAGAACAAGACACAGTGGGCAAAAGCGAAAAATGACTGATTGTAGCTTTAGAATGTTTCTACTACTGCAGCCGCAGAATGCAGTAATCATACATACAATAAAACTGGACAGGACATTCTCATCCTCATTATTAGCTGATTAGATCACCAGGTTGTTAGTCGCTATATAATAATTCCCAATACAGTCGTAGATTACGTATTCTGCCATCTATCTCGTTAAAGACAGACGTGCCTGATTGCTAACGACTCGGTGTCATCCAATCTAAAGTCATTCACTTTGCTCTACAAGAAGTGAAACTTCCTTCACCTGCAATCCGCTTTCTTCAACCTTATCCACCGTGTCATGTCCACTGCAAGTGTCGTACACTGCGAGCATTCTAAACGCCTTTAGCTTCTTAATCGTCTTTAATGCTCCTGAATTACGTTCTTTGAGGTCTGAGCAACACCAACAACAACAACGACGACGACGAAGACGATGACCACTTAAGGAGGAATTAAGCCCTTAAAGCTATAGAGATATTTGAATAGTCCAATGCTGCGTGATCTAGAATTAAATAGGCTATTATAATAACATCATTATGGTCATAATCATCATCTCTGCATCATCCACCCGCCAAGTATAGCTAAGAGGCAATTACAATATTCTCTCTCACGCTCGGCCGCCTGCTGATGACAGATAGATGTGCTCGAGACCTAATCAATACATGGCTTTGTCCATGACCTATTAGGCTGCAAATCATGTCCACGAGAAGATGACTCGATCTTACAGTTGCTCATTAAATGATAGAGCATTTCACAATAAGCGCACTTATCCGAGATTCAGGTTTCTACATTTATCCACGCCATAAATAAACCATAACCCCCAATACCGTCCTGAATTCAGCTAGACATAAACTTATGTTGAGAATCCGGCCATCAATTCCTAGTGACTTTATTGTATTCAATGTTTCATTTTATATTATTTAGTACATAAATGATGATTAAGACAGAGATAAATACAGTGCGATGCAATGCGAGTCATTTACTGTATAATTACAAGGAAACATATTGAATAACCTACATTCACAATCACAAAATAAAATCTAGTTTCCAACAAACCGCAAAGACGACGACGGCGGCCATGATGACAACAACAAAAACTATTTAGTTGTCATAAAAATCATGGTAAGGAATATGTCGATCTATCATTTTCTCACAAATGTCAGTCAAACGTAACAAATGAAATTTATGATTATAATTGCTGTCATGATATCCTCTAAAAAACAAATTATTATCGTAATGCTAGGCATTGATATGATGTATTGATATTCCCCTCAGCAGCTATAGTGGAATTGCACATTAATTAGCAGAAGATACAGCTTGAAATTCCCTCTAAGGAATAGTTCATCAAAAAGATCATCGTCTAGGGTCATAAAGGGAAGTGAGCTGACGATATTCAATACTGCTTTATCCCTGTCCTGTATAATTTCATTGATCTTGCCATTAGAGAGTCACTGGTTCTAATTTCACATGTTCTATGCAGTATCAACATCACGTGTCATCGCTTCACTCTCCACTAGCATGATTCACATTATCTCAACGCGTACAAATTGTATGTCTTTGATGAATTTACAGTTTAATACATATTTTAAAAGAAATCTGACAGGCAGTAAATGGTCAGTGTGAAATTTGTTTAAAAATATTCACCATCTTATCTAACCTTGATTGTTAGATTCTGTGAATTCAATATTTCACAGTTTTAAATCGATTACAACATGCGTAGAAAGTGGGTGGAGCGCATAATAAAATGTTCCTCGACACATCTTTAACTGTGGAATCGATACACAATCAAGGAAGACTTCGACGCTATATCGACGGAGTGCACGTGTGAAATTGGAAATAAACCTCGAACGGTGCCGACTGTATAAGCAGCTGCCCTGATTGGCTGCGATGGGTCATGCGATCTGCATTTAATCCCACCCCCTTTCACGCATCGCTTCACCTAGCAATCATCTAAAGATCTACATTCCCAAAATGCCGTGAAGGGATAGACGGCTGTTCTGATTGACAGAGAGCTTATGACTTCATCAGTGATGTCATCAATATTTGAATTATGCCACAACCACTTTATCCAGCCAAGAAATACTCCAATCTGATTGGTCGAGAGAGAACGGTCGAAAAGACTTTCGCTTAATCAGAATCAACTATTTTTGATAGGGAAAATGTGGGCGTGGCCTAATTTCTTTCTTTCTCTGAATTGGATGGTTCCATGTGTGATTAGCTATATCCAATCATGCGGCTATAGCAATGGGCCTTTCAAGTGTATCCGTCATTCATATGACAACATAATCAACTACGTGACATGTAGGATGACATAATAATCAATGCCGTCATGAATGATGTAGATGAGTGTGTCACGGACGCTTAATGATGACAGACTAATCATTGTTGTGCGAATTGTATTTGTTTGCTATTTAATAAACATACTGTAGCAGCAACAACACCCATTCAAATATTGATCAGATTACCTGTATAGTTTTCTGGAAATTGAGATTCAGAGAGTGCAATGATCGCTCGATCCCAACACGGGCACAGCTTGAGTGGAGCTTAGCTAGAGATGGGTGTGGCATAGCTAAACTGGATTCATCCATTGATACAGGAACGTATCACGTGTCAAGTGGGAACAATGTCGGGCGTTAATGGCCATAGATCAAATGCACTTTATATTTGTTCAATCCTTCCTGGTTGAAACTTGAGAAAGACGTTTGTTCCGATCTCGGGACGCCAGCGATACTGGAACCGCGGCACTCTCCATCCGATGCATCACTATTTGCTGGCTTCAGTAAATCGTGTTCTTTAACTCTTCTACTGATTCGGGACTCTTACCAGAGGCGAGGAAAAGAATCAATAGAACACATAATTGGATCTGGTTGACTAGCAGATGCTTCCGAGTCGTCGATGGTTAACGAGAACGACGATAATTCTTCTGACGCCAGCAGCCACTATGGATGCTATGTGTACAGATCACAGGAGCGAGGTAGTTATGAGGTACATGGTTACCATCATCGTAAAACAAGGAAATCGACCCTGTAGACCACATTCATTACATTACTTGATTCTACAAATCAATGAGAGAAGCAACACTATCGGATCTATAATCAGTTACAGCTTCTCCGTAGGCTACGCGTAGACACTTAGCCTGCTGACTCATATTTTAGATAAAGAGAAAAATGTCAACTATTATAGTTTTTAGATGAGCTGGCATTCACTGAATTTTGGATTTACACAAACAGTAAGTAATTCTAACAGGTTGATATATCGAAATATTATTATAAATATCACCTATAATGCTGAGGCCCAACTTGGTGGTCGCTAGGAAGGTGATGATATAGCATCCGCATGCACGCACTGTCTTTATATCGCATACACTCGATGCACATGTGCTCTCGCTCGCTCTCCAAACTCACGCATATCTCAAACCATCCAGCTCCGTCCAACCTTCCCAATCCATCTCTATCTCTCTCTATCTCTCTCTCTCTCTCTCTCTCTCTCTCTCTCTCTCTCTCTCTCTCTCTCTCTCTCTCTCTCTCTCTCTCTCTCTCTCTCTCTCTTTCTCTCCCTCTCTTTCTTTCTCTCTCTCTTTCTCTCCCTCCCTTCCTTTCTCCTTCTACACCCCGTCTCATTCTCTCCCTTCCTCTCATAACATAATGCAGGGCAGACTTTATTGTTACGGTACAGACAGAGATGCTGCTGGGTTGAATAGGGGCCAAGTAAAATGATGGACAACCGTTGCAGTTAAGTCTGCGATTGGTGTTGGGCCAAATCCGTGTCCACTCATAGCTGTCCGTTTTGTTCAGACACGACCCTTGAATGCTATGAATAATGGAAAATTGGTCAAAGCTGGCATCAGTCTTAGGTTCCCAGCATTGATCGCTGAATTAACGTGAGAAGTGAGCAGTTGGCAAAGATTTTTGGTAGTTATCGATTCTTGTGGCATTCGAAAAATCCGATGCAAGAACCTGATTAGCTTGAATATGTTTCATTGCTTACTTGTTCATTGAGGTGTGAATGAGTGCCGCCAGTTTTGAATTGAATGTCAGTTTGTATCTTATACCCTTGAGGACAGGACGAGAGATTTGTTTCCAACCACGGAAGATCATCCCAGTAATATTGATCCTATCTTCTATTGCTGTTTACATAATGGCTTAATCCCAAGATGCAAACTAATGTATCATTCCTAACAATGACAATGAGATGGATAGATTTAATTGAACTGACTAATAAGACTGGACCACAAATTCTCAGTCAAATTTTCGGTCTGATAATATAGTTGTCAATTATATTACCCTGGTTATTCCACGATTAAAGAGACCCTGTTTTGGAAATGAGAATAGTACATGTCTTTATAATGCGATTCTAACCATTCACACAACCATTACCGCATTGGCATCCATTGGAACATATTGGTAACCATTCATTTGAAGAAGTCCTTTAGATTTTAATCATCATAGACACTTAATATTCTACATTCTGAACATCGATAGACTAGGAGATTATGCATTCAAAATCGGATAATAAGTTCACAGACACTAAGGGTAATTATGTTGAAGTACATGGAATATTTTTGGGTAATTCGAGACATTGCCCAAATATACAGTTGTTGTTTTATCGATCCATACCAATGTAATTCGAGCTTTTAGTAAATATTAACTACTGTGCCATACCTTGCTGTTGTCTAAGAAAGAAAAACATAATAATTAGGAGTAATACATAACTAGCTTCACATGTCGTGCTGGAAGAATGAATAGATGACGATTGGTCCAACATGGCATAGGATTTAGGTAGTCGGCAATAATTTCAGGATTAACATGTGTGCAGTGAAATTATGCAGAGATTTTTGGTGGTTATCGATTCTTGTAGCACTTCTGTTCATTGCTTCAGCTGTCAGATTCGGTTAGTCTAAACATTTTCGGCAGGATGGTTGGTCATTATGGCGTGAATGAAGGTTCAGAACTCTAAATGGCTTGCCACTTTGCACCATATTCCAGTGAGACCATAGCGTAAGATTACTATGCAACCACAGAACAGCATTGCGGTAGCATTCAATATATCAGAATGAATGCTTGATATTTGCACTGAGACTTACTCTCCAGACACTCAAGCTTAGCAACCTAATCTATCATGGCTGCCAATGACAAAGATATGCATAGATTTAATCAAACATAGCAATACAAAAGATGGGGAATTCTCAACCTCATTATCGGCTGATTAGATCACCAGGCTGTTAGCAGCTGATCGGCCGAAATAATAATTAGCAACACAGTGATAGATTAAGTCTTCTGCAATTTATCTTGTTACAGACAGAAGTGGCTAATTACTGATTGCTCAGTGTCATCAAATCTAATGTCTATCTCTTTAATGTATTTATATGGATCGCGCAAATGAAATTTCAATCAGAACGGGGCAATTTTTCCAAGCAAATGGTCCACTCTAATTTATAATGAGATGTTGATTCACCAGGCAGGCCCTGGGTATATATCCTAGAATGAAACTTATCGAACACAATGAATTCACCTGTGTCACCTTACATATAGGCATATCCTTTTTCTAAAACAGCTTTGACAGACAACTGCATCAATCGAATTATTGCAATGAAAATCACGAGACGTCTTGCTCATCATATACTATGTAGGCATGTCATGTCTCCTCACATCGGCAGGTAGCCAGGTCATGTTTCTAGGATTTCACAATGTCTTGAAACAGACTTGCATATTCACCAATAAAAGAGGTTCTTTCCATGTAATGCAAAGTCGGCAAATCCTAAAGTCTGTCACACTAACGAGTAGTAGACTTGCATTTTATAGATGGTGCCTCACATGATGGCTGATGGCGCATGTCATGGCGAGACTGAGTATGGAGATGTCCAACATAGTCATCAGGCATACATCAAACGATTAGACTGATACAAGATTGTACACATATCTCGGCAGCACAATAGGTAAAGTAGGCTGAAATCAAATGATGGTAATGATGGGGATGAGATACAGTGTTCGGCGGCTGAAGAAGGGAACACTTCCTTCAGCAGCAATCAGCTTTCTCTAACCTTCTCCACCCTCTCTTGCCCATTGTGAGTGTCGTACACTGTGAGCATTCCAAACTCCTTTAGTTTCTTTCTCATCTTTATCTGTCCTGGATTACGTTTTTTTTTGGTCTGAGCATAACATGCTTAGCAAGTTGATGGTGTGGTGTCCTTTTACTCCTCGATATCTGTTGGGACCGACTACCACTCACTATTCATAGAATCGCGATGATGTCATCACAATCAATTTCCCCATAATACCCTGGAAACGACGCTATTTTTGGAGAGGCTAATTTAACATTATGAGCAATGGGTCGCGAATCCTTAATCACATTTTACTTTATTATCTTGCAAAATTAAGTTGTGATTTTATGTTTTCTGAAACTGGGCGGAGACTTTTTTTTTTATTTTTATTTTTTTTACAGATTTTCAGATACAGGATTTTATGGTTTGAGCTTCATGGAAAATGTAAACAATGCATTACTATCAGCAGTGCTCTTTAGCAAGTGGTAAAGTTGCCACAACTTTAATGGCGGCCGATTACAAAATGCTCGGATGTGTGAAACTATGAATAGTGCTTTCTGAGCAGACATATTTTCTAGCATTTGAAGAACATATCCTAACACAAACCATCGTTGTTGCACTGCTCTCACTGACAGTTGCTCTGAGTTGCACAATTTATAGAGTGCTAATTTGATATTAGACTATGTGATTAGTGATGACGTGCATGAATGGGTCACAGCTGTTTGGAGGGCTTGCTGAGGAGAAGATGACGTATTCACGTGGTATCATAGAACATTGTGTATTACATGATTATGACAATGTATGTGCATTATATTCTTATAATAGCAAACTCTAAATGTTAACATTTATAGGAGGCCTACTGCAATCCCGGCTTTATAACTGACTGCCATATAAAACCTTGAATAATGAAAATGTGTCTTATATTACTTTAACCGAAAAGTAGACCAAGCCTTTATTACAATACTATGGGCCATATATGATGATATTTCCGATACAATATATGTTATTACTTCTGATACCATATATGGTGATATCTATGATACCATATGTACGTGACTGATAGCAGGACTAATTATGCATTTATGGCCATGTATGAACATGCAGAATCTGGAAATTCCGAATGTGGACAGCCCATATTCATAGAAGTTTTCTTAAAGCAATGTGTAACTTCGAAAATAATGGTAATGACAATGTTGATGCTAATATCGATGAACATGACGACGGCAACTAGAGCAGTAATGGCTCCAGCGATCACAACAATGTTAAAACGACGTTTCTATTTCCCAAATACCATTGCTCCATTAGGCCAAAGTTGCTGATTGGTTAGCATCATCACCATTTGCTATTGGTTGGCACTGTCACTATTTTTATGAAGGGTTGGACCAATGCCAGCATGACAGTGGCACACTTATAGTTGGGCTACTGTTGTTGGAGTAATGCTGGCCCAACAACAGAGAGCCATTGCATATCATAAATGTTATATACATATGTTGTGTCAACGTTGGCAAACAGTGGCAAGATTGCAGTTGGGCTAGTGTTGAAGGGACAAAGTTGGTCCAACAACTTATAGCCAATGAATATTATAAATGTACATGCATTGCCATACCAGTGGAAAAATTATGTTGGGTTACAGTTGTAGTCCCACCATTGGGCCACCAACCTATAGCCAATGCATCTTGTAAGTGTTATGTGTATGCGTTGGGCTAGCCTTGGCACAACAGTGGAGTTACAGTGGATGGGCCAACGTTGGCCCAACAACGTATAGCCAATGTATATTATAAATGATATATTCATGGGTTGGGCTACTGTGTGTCATCTAATTTAAGTAAGCCAATGCATTTGATAATTAGGTGGCAAAACTGAGTTTATTAAAAATAAATATTTAATTCTCATTTGAGGTAGCATAGCAACTCGATATCACATTATTTAATAGCTTAAATTAAGCTCCTGTTAGGAATAAGGTGATTGGACTTATTGCTTCGTAAGCAGTTCTATATCTAAAAGTAACTATATGGTATAAATGTATCCTACCTCTAAATACTTCTGTGCTGTAATACAATTTCAATATGCCTTGTGAAAAACCATATTAAAAAATTGACAATCTCCTTTAAATAAAGTAAATAGGTTATAAAATAAAACCATCACAACGTGGCAAACCTTTGGGTCTACATTGTATTAGCTTCTCGGCCTTTCGGCCAGGATCACAGTATAATAACTGGCACACGGGTTTCTTACTTTGCTAAATATATTCCACATATGAAAATCCTTTTTTTCATTAGATCACTGATATTTGTTAGAATAATGTTGGGCCAAACTATCCTGTCAATGTTGGGCCAATGTTATATAATGTATGCTGGGCCAATATTGGGTGGATGCGTTGGCCGAACATGTAGGGACAATTTTACACACACACGCACGCACGCACGCACGTACGCACGCACGCACACACGCACGCACGCACGCACGCACGCACGCACGCACGCACGCACGCACACACACATACATATATATATATATATATATATATATATATATATATATATATATATATATATATATATATATATATATATATATATATATATATATATATATACATATATATATATATTTTTGAATGTGGTCTGGCCTATTTACAGAAGTCTCACTTAGAATATATAATATATGTGGCCTAGAGAATGATAACAATAATAACATCGACGACTTCGATAACGACGACGACGACGACGACGACGTCGACGACGACGACGACGACGACGACGACGATTATACGGCCTTAAATCCATAACTATAGTTGAATATGGTAATGCTGTATGATCTAGAATTAAATAGTCTATGATAATAAAAACATCATTATGGTCATAATCATCATCTCTGCATCGCCAGTTGGCCAAGTATAGCTATGCCATATTCTCGCTTACGACCAGCTGCCTGCTGATGCCAGAAAGATGTGTTCCTTATGTGACCAATACATAGCTGCGTCCAAGACGTATTAGGCTGCAAAACCTGGCCATGAGAAGATGACAAGTTATTACAGTTGCTCATTAAATGAGAGAACATTTCAACATGAGCGCACTGATCTGAGATTCAGGTTCCTACGTTTATCCACGCCATACCCTCCTGAATTCAGCTAAACATAAACATGTGCTGAGAATCCGACCATCAATTCCTAGTGGCTTTATTGTAGTCAATGTTACATTTTATATTATTTGGTACTTACATGATGATTAAGCCCAGGATGAAAACAGAATGCAATTTGAATCTTTAAAAGTATAATTACAAGGAAGTATATTGAATAATCTACAACCACCAGTACAAAATCATAGGTAGTTTCCAACGAACCTCAACGGCGACGACGGTGATGATGACAACGGCAACAACAACTGTTAGTTGTCTTTAAAAATCTTGTTAATTATTATGTCGGTCTATCATCTCACAGATTTTAGTCAAATTTAACAAATAAATTTTCTGATTATGATTCTGTCATGATTTCCTCTAGAAAAGACATAATTATCATAATGTTAGGTATTGTTTTATCCCTGTCCTTTATAACTTCATTGTCGTTAGAGTGTCATTTGTTCTTATTTCACGATGCTGTATCTGCGTCTCGCCACATCACTTCACTTTCAACTAGCATGATTAAAAAAGTGTACGAATTGTATGTCTGCCCATGAATTTGCTATGTAATGCACATATTAAATGTAATTTAACCCAGCCCCCTCCCACCCACACCCCACAGTAAAACTTGTTTCAAAATATTCACAATCTTAAGTTCATAGTAACCTTGAAAGTTAGATTATGTGCATTCAATATTTCAGTTTTAAATGGATTCCAAGCTGCGTGTAAAGTGGGCGGGGCATCGGAAGCCTCACTATTTGCTGGTGCCAGTAAATCGTGTCTGTTAATGTTTCAATGGATTCCGGACTCTTGTTGGAGGCGAGGAAAAGAACCAATTGAGCACGTAATTAGATCTGGTTGACGAGCAGATGTTTGCGAGCCATCGATGGTTGACGAGAACTACGATGGTTCTTTTTGCGCCGGTAGCCACTATGCATACTATATGTACAGATCATTGGAGCGAGGTATTTATGAACAGTGTACTGAATTCCGTGAGGGACTACGTCCACGGAGACCGATGCAGTGCCAGTGGTACGTGGTTTCAATCATCATAAAACAAGACAATCGATACTGTCAACCACATTCATTGCATTACTAGATGCTACAAATCAATGGGAGAAGCAACAATATCAGAGCTATAATCAGTTACAGATCCTATGAAGCGAATAGCACGTGGACACTACTGACTCATATTTTAGACAACAAGAGAATTGCAATTATTATAGTTTTCAGATCAGCTGGCATTATTGCTCTTTTGATTTATAAAATAACTGTATAACGTTATTTCAAATGTTTGGAGATCATTCACTGAATTTTTGATTTACACAAGTGCTAAGTAATTCTAAACTTTGATATTGTAATCAAACAGTAGCGGGTCGAATTTTGAGATTGTGTCAACTTACATTTCATTTGAACTGTGAGCTTGAACCAATTTTCATTATTCGATTGCGGTGCTCCTTAGATAGGAGGGATATTCCTCTTCAGTTTATTTACCAGTCATTTTTTGGAAATTACATTATTAACAGTTCGACGGACTTACTATAGATGGGGTTTATTTGAGTGTTTATCAGATGCACGCATTTACTTGGATAGATTTATATTAGAATGTGTTCACTTGAGGAATAGTTATCAAAGACTATTCATATGAGACGAACGTGAATTTTAGCTGGCATGGCTTTTGTTAGGTTCCAGATTTGCATATCAAGTAATAGCTAGCCTGACACGTTAACCACTCGATTCTGATAGCCTGATTTTGAGATCCTCATCATACAGTTGGCGTCTTGAAATTTGTTTGATTTTCTTTGAATGATGATGCTAGAAGTTGTTGCAGATGCGCAGTGCAACAGTTTCCGGTAGTTATTCAATGAATTTTTCGCAGATTCTCAGATTCATCTTTCTGATGTGTGTGTCGAAACGGAATTCAGAGTGGAATGGTTGTTCCATGTCAATTTTGGAGCAACGCTCTGACTAGATCGCGAGCTTTACGTTAGCATGATTTCAAATCCGAATATAAACTGCTACTTTAGCAATTGGAGTGAGTCTGACGTTGAAGTTTCCAAAATATTAGCGTTCTCCTATCGCCGGGTGTTGTGCAGTATGGTAGTGTGTTGCTTTCTAAGTTTTATTTACATAAAATGTTAGTGGGCTCGGATTCTGGATGGGCAGCTGATTAATTGGTAAACGTGGCTGTGTTTTGTACGGCAGAAAGTTACTGTATTGCCACTTAATTTGAAAGCATTTTTGCTGGCTAGAACCGAGTGCCAAATGTGCGCACAAGACCTATTTTCTGGTCACAGATTAGATTTTTAACTTATTTGTGATATATGTATAGTTTGCGTACTGCACAGTCAGAGAAAGGAAACGCTCAACGTCATGATCCAGGAGGCGGGTTCATTGCTGTAATAGCAGGTAACATTTGTTTGTTTACATTTCCGCCTTCTTGTACTAAATTATTACCAGGTCTTAAACCTCTATTTTTAAGCAGCTTTTTCTAAACCATTATTTGATTCCATGTTCGTACATGCTCGCATAATTAGTCCTTGTAGCCATGGGCTACGTTCATGGAACCAGATACGTCTCATTTTCTGCTGTCAGCCACATTGTCACGTGACTCTCAATTTCAAAGGTAACTAAGTTTTCACGGCCGGCCGCCATCTTGGTTATTTAATCATTATTGTATAAAATCCAGCAAGAGTATAACTTTCAGACTGTATTGGATAGTCATTTATTTCGCTAGTAACATTTGTTTAAGAGATGCATTATGTTAAAATTATCCAGTAGTAAATGAATTGAAATGCATTGTTAAAATCAGCATTTGGAGCCAAAAATACAAGCAACGCTTCCAGATATAGAAATGACAGAGAAACCGAAACTTCCTCTTGTTGCGGATATTCCACCACGTCGAGGCCCAACCAATTGTTGTCCAGTTTATGAAGATTACATTCATGTAGGCACACTTCAACAGTACACGTGCAGAAACGATTATTGTTACTATCTAATATATGACACTAGGAGTTTATCTGATTGTCAATTAAAAGATGCCATTTATTGAATATTTCAGATCTGTTTGTTAAAGTGATATGTCATTGTCAAAGGGGCATTCCTCCCTCTGGACGATGGCTTCAGTACTAAAATGTCATAGTCTAGAGATTTCTATTAAAGTAAGTCGGCCGCACAGTTTTTAGGCTATAGCTAGGATAGGTGAACCGGATTTATTAGATAGCAGCCTAGGGTGCTTATCAGTTCTGTCTTGGCTGTTTCTGATTAAGTTAGTAAAATTTTAAAATTAGTTCCAAATTGCCACAAATTCGGCTCTAGGTATCAACACCCTTTGGATGCTCAAAACTTCGTCCGGTATCACACTAACCTGGAAAAGGGAAAGCTTGTTCATCTTAGCAGGGGGTGCGAAAGTAAAGCAGGAGGGTATAAACTCTTGCTTGTGATGAATGTTGGTTAAATGTGTTTTCAAGAACGCATTTGAACAATATTCCTCACCATTAAGGGTATACAATTACGGTATAAGTCTGCTTTATTTGCCCAGACTATTTCAATAGCGAGTTCGCACTCCTATGACCTAAGAGGTTAGCTTCAGGACAGTCTAAAAATCAATAGTCTTATTAAATTAATTCAGTAACAGGCGTCCCTAGAATTTAAGTTCTTTGGCGTTCTTATCCTCAATCTTATTACATTTGAATAGCTTTGCAGGCAAAGTAATCTTCTTCTGCTGATTCACCTCATGGTTTATCAGTGGCTAATGATTGCTTTCCGTGCCAGGTTGTTCTAGTTAATTTGTAGAGTTAGTTTTCCTTTTCACTTGCTAGATTTCAGGACAGTAGTTTGTTGTCAGTGCTTTCCAATTGATACTTGTTACCGGATTGCATTCATACTTTGTACTTGTATACCGGACAACAGCGCTGAGCCCAGTCCGTTCAAATTTAGTGCTTGACCCTTGTCAGCATACTTTCTATTTGGTAGTCGTTGCCAGATTGTACTCGCGGTATTCTGTTGCCAGATAGTGTCAACACTGGTACTACTCCATTAGTGTTTGTAGTTATATCAAAGCCGGATATAATTTTAATTAGAGTGTAGTTGCCAGATAGTGTGCTCATTCGCTATCACTACAGTATTTAATCTGTACACCATTTACTTGCCAGATTGCTATTATTTGTCTCAACCTTAGCTATTGTATATGATAAGTGACATTTATTTTATATATTATAACTTTGATGTCACTCACTTAGTCAGTTTTTAATTGACCTTTTTAGAAAATGATTTACCAGATAACCATTGCACTTTTCTGGGGCACCGTAGGTTAATTTGACCTTTGAGCCGTTAGCTAGGTATTAGTTCATTAGATTTTTCCATTTGTTGGTATTTGAACTGTTGTTCTGTCCGATTACAAATTAAGTTATAAGGCAGGCTAACAACTTTTCTAACAACATTTTGACTTAAGATCTATTTTTCTTATTAAGCTCGATCTTTTCTTGTGGAACCTTTATATTGCAATACCCTTCCCTTAAGAATTTGATTCTTCTTTAGAACTTAGCAGACCAGGCATAGCCTTAGCTAACCCATCCGGATTTTAGTGTCAGCCCTTCATATTGCATTTATAGCACCTTCTACATCACACTGTCTTTACACTATCATCACATTTGCACACTTTACTCCTCACGATGTCCAACAGAGTCATCTGACCCTATTTAAATTATGAACATTTCATCGTAATGCACTCAGTTGATCTTTCAAGCGGGTCAATTGTTTGAGAGGTTCATGGACTGCAGGGAGATGGAATCCTCTGTGTATAAAGAAGCGTTTAAACTAGGTCAACGACGCAGAGATGAAGCAGCTATCCGGCAGCATCAGTGAACTTCAGATGCAGATCATTAGCAGGGTTGTGGGAGGTAAGTCACGTGGAAGAAATTCTGACTCATAGGTCCCATGTAGCCCATATTAGCCACACTTTTCTGTCCTGTTCCTGGTTTTAGTAGCAGCCGTTTTGGCCTGATAAATCCCTATTTTATTACAATATATAGAACTATTATTATAAATATCGCGTTTAATGCTCGTTCTCCAACCTCACTCATATTTCAAATCATCCAGCTCCGTCCACCCTACCCAATCGGTCTCTACCCACACAACCCACCCTCTCTCTCTCTCTCTCCTCCCCTCTCTCTCTCTCCCTCTCGCTCTCTATCTCTCTTTCTTCCTTTCTACTCTGTACCTTCATTTTCTATCTCTTTCACCAACCCCGCTGTTTCTCTCATGTGGTTCCTGCTCTGCTTCAATATCCGTGATGTTTGTCAAACATAAAGCATGACAGATTTTATTGTTACAGAGAAGACAGAGATGGTGCTGGGTTGAATAGGATCCAAGTAGGAGGATGGACAACAGAATAAAGATGCATGGGACCAGGGCGTTCGTTGTTGTTAAGTCTTCTGCGATTGGCGTTGGACCAGATCCGTGTCCACTCATAGCTGTCCATTTTTTAAGACACGGTCATTGAATGCTATGGATAAAAGAAGATTGGTCCACGCTGGTATCGGTATTAGGTTCCCGACACTGATTGCTGAATTAACATGAGCAGTGAACAGTTGGCAGGGATTTTTCGTGGTTATCGATTATTGTGGCACTCGAATCTTCCGATGCAATGACCCGATTATCCTGAGTATGTTTCATTGGTTACTTGTTCATTAAGGCGCCAATGAGTGCCGACAGTTTTAAATGGATTGTCAGTGCCAGCACAAGGGATTTGCTTACAGCCACGGAAGAGCATCACAGTAATATTGATCCTCTCTTCTATTGATGTTTACAGAGCCGCTTACTCACAAGATGTACTCGTACTTAGCAAACTAATTTATCATTCCTAGCAATGACAAGGAGATGGATAGATTTAATCGAACTTACTAATAAAATTGGACAGCAAATTCTCAGCCACATTTTCGGCCTAATACGTTGTCAAGTATATTACCCGTGTTAGCCCACGATTGGCTCAAACAAGAATTACCAATACGGGTGGCGATTAAAAATATCATCCTCTGCCCTTAATGTTGTTAAAGAGAAGGCGGCTGTATTACTAATAATGTATTGCCGATCAATCACGCGTCTGTCGTTATAATGTGTTTAGCTATAATGCATACATGGAATTTCTAATGGAATGCGACAAAATCTATCAATTCCAGAAATGACAAATCCTAATTTGCAATTCCAGGTCGACCCATCTTAGGAGGCTTTGACTATACAACTACCATTACAAAGGTTAGCTGCGTATCTGGCTCGAATAATGAACACTATATTTCACCTGTAAATATAAACTAGTTGTATCATGAAATCTGCCACATTAACGGGTAGTGAACGTGTCATGGTTTATAACCGTATGCTAGTGGCCTGTCCCCATGACAATGGAATTTGTAACATATGCATCAGGTACAAATTGCGCCAACGAGCACGCAAGGATACTAGATTATACACATCGCTGCGTTGGAAGGAGAACCTTTAAATTATTCAGAAATCAACTGGAAATAGTATGTTAATTGAATTATGAATTTTTCATCAAGGGGTATTTTAAGTAAGTTCTTCCGTGCAATGGATTGACAACCTAGGATACTATGTTGCTTTATCTGGTATTACACGATCGAACGAATACAACGTTATTGTAAAGGTGATGCAAATTTTCTCTTGGGATATTCGGATGAAGTGTGTGAGTCCTAGTTCAATTATTATATTACTGGTATGTGTTAATACACGAGTCAACCCAGATCAGTTGTGCGAGAAAGAGAGAGAGAGAGAGAGAGAGAGAGAGAGAGAGAGAGAGAGAGAGAGAGAGAGAGAGAGAGAGAGAGAGAGAGAGAGATAACGTTCCAACAGATAGAGAAATATGGAGAGAGAGAGAGAGAGAGAGAGAAAGAGAGATTGAGAGAGAGAGAGAGAGATGGAGAGAGAGAGAGAGTTCCGACAGATTGAGAGAGAGAGAGAGAGAGAGAGAGAGAGGGTTCCAACTATACCGTGAGAGAGAGAGAGTGAGAGAGAGAGAGATAGAGAGAGAGAGAGAGTGAGAGAGAGAGAGAGAGAGAGGGAGAGAGAGAGAGAGAGAGAGAGAGAGAGAGAGAGAGAGAGAGAGAGAGAGGAGGGAGGGAGGGAGGGAGGGAGAGAGAGAGAGAGAGAGAGAGAGAGAGAGAGAGAGAGAGAGAGAGGGAAGGAGGGAGGGAGGGAGGGAGAGAGAGAGAGGGAGAGAGCGAGAGCGAACGTTCCAACAGATAGAGGAATATGGAGAGAGAGAGAGAGAGAGAGAGAGAGAGAGAGAGAGTTCCGACAGATTGAGAGAGGGAGAGAGCGTGAAAGAGAAAAATAAAAGAGAGAGAGTTCCAACTACAGATAGCGTGAGAGCGAGCGAGAGAGAGCGAGATAGAGAAAGAGAGAGAGAGAGAGAGAGAGAGAGAGAGAGAGAGAGAGAGAGAGTTGCAATTGCTCATTAAATGACAGACATTTTATATTAAATAAGCACACTGATCTGAGATTCAAGTTCCTAAATTTATGAACGCCATAAATAATCCATAACCGTCAATACCCTCCTGAATTGAGCTAGACATAATCACGTGCTAAGAATCCAGTCATCAATTCCTAGTGGCTTTATTGTAGTCAATGTTTCATTTTATATTATTTAGTACTTAAATGATGATTAAGACAAGGATGATTACGGATGCAATGCGAGTCTTTCACTGTATACTTACAAGGAAATGTATTGAATAATCTAAAACCACCACCAAGGATGCATGCGACCTGCATTTGAAATTGCACATTAATTAGCAGAAAATTCAAATGTAGGTAGAAATTCCCTCTAGGAAATAATTCGTGAAAAGATCATCGTCTAGGGTAATTAAGTGCAGTGAGCTGGAGATAATCACTACCTAATTTATATCCCTGCCCTGTATAATTTCATTGATCTTGTCATTAGAGAGTCACTGGCTCTAATTTCACATGTTCTACGCAGTATCAACATCACGTGTCATCACTTCACTCTCCACTAGCATGATTCACATTATCTCAACGTGTACGCATTGTATCTCTTTGATGAATTTACAGTTTAATACATATTTTAAAAGAAATCTGACAGGCAGTAAATGGTCAGAGTAAAATTTGTTTCAAAATATTCACCATCTTATGTAACCTTGATTGTTAGATTCTGTGAATTTAATATTTCACAGTTTTAAATTGAATACAAGATGCGTCACAAGTGGGTGGAGCGCATAATAAAATGTTCCTCCACACATCTTTGACTGGGGAATCGATACACAATCAAGGAAGACGTCGATGGAGTGCACGTGTGAAATTGGAAATAACCGTGTTATCCTGTCTGGGGGGAGTTCCCTCAACCATCCTCCCTGGAGGCAGTCACGTTGATTAGATGCAGATTAAGCGTGCACCAGGACAATGAATATGCGATGTCTGCGGAATCAGTATTCTGGTGCTTGCCTCGTAGCTGTACCCGGTCTAATACAATTATAGCATTCATTCTAGCTTGGAATTCACCTCCGTTTAAAAGAACATCGGTGCACCTCAGTTCTACTTCTCATTGGTCCTGCTCCACGACGGGTCGTGTTTTGAATTATGACAAACAGACCATGCAATGCCCTTTGTTGTAGCAACCAGCATTCTAACTGCAAACATGTGTAATTTACACATGATTTTATTTGATTACCGTATTGTCAGAAAGAGCAAGTTATTGAAAAATGAAATATGATTAAGAATAAGGCAGTGAGGATACTGAAGTAAGAGTTTCATAATATCCAGGCGCTTCTCTTTGCGTCAAATCAGGAGGACGGGTTTATATGAGTAAAAGATATTTTCTATTTATGTAAATGGACTGTGTGTATTTTCAATAATGAGCAGAATGATGTTCTGTGTCATACAGATAATCTATCGCTATACCTAGGTGTTAATCAGCAAATGGTAATCCGCAAATGGAACTATTGTACATTCAAAAGATTGATGCAAGTCTAATTGCATGGTTCTATTACGGCACGATTGGCGACAGTGAATAGGCTTCATTCTTGTTTAGACGTTTTCTATTTCACTGTGTCTCTTGAGCAATGGAGGAATCCAGTTTTGGCTGTGCCCCGTCGATCTCTAGGTAAAATCCACCCATGCTACTCCCGCGTTTGAATCAATCGATCCATACACTATTTGAATCCCGATTGCCAAATAAACTATTCAGGTAAGATGCTGGGTATTTTGAAACAGCGACCAGTCAAATTTGTTTCAAAATACTAAACATAATCTTTAGTACATAGTAAAGACATACACATCGTACAACCTGATAGCTTAGTAAGCATTCCTGACGGATGAAATCTCGTCGCTCATGGCGTAATTCATTATGACGACAGCCTACACGATTGTGTCGTTGTTGATTATGACGTCATATAATTGACTGAGAATCTGGATTCATCAGTTCGAGACTAGTTCTGATAATGATCTAAGGCAAATCCTGCTAATGAAATGAAAATATAACAATACCATCTATTTCTATAAATTTCTAAGCTGTTATTAAAAAACACAGTAATCATCGCTATCGCTATCGCATCACAAGTTTGTTCTTTCTTGACATGGTGATGGCTAGGGTGTTCTCTAAGAGCAATTCACATGTCATTGCATCGCATACTCCAGGATTGAGAGCTAGGAAATTTCTTGTCATTAATACCGTCATTTGAAGGTGCTTTATGTTTCTTATCCTTCTCGTACATGGAAAGAGACATGTAGTCCCCCGCGCTCTCCAATGATGTAACTATTCCAATTGATACATGAACTTATCATGCATCCGATGGGCACCATATTTACGTAGTTAGAGCAATGTACAGGTCATTGAATTGCATGCACATTAATTTAACCATAGGAAATTGCATTTCATTTATATCATTCTTTGCCAGGTGTTGATGCTCTCGTGTAATTGTTTGAGTATGGTGATCAGCTATCTTCACTCATGTCGCTATATAAATTGATCCATGACTATATCCTGCAGCCAGGGGACGAAATATGTATCATCGAATTTACAGATCAACTGTGTGTATTGTTTGTTCCATTTTTTCTCGTTGGTAGCGGAGTAAGAAGTTAGTTCCAGTAGCGGGACATCGAAGACACTGGACCAACACACGGCACCTTGGAAGCATCACTATTTGCTGGTGCTAGCAAGTCGTGTTCGTCACTTCTTCTTCAGATTCCAGACTCTTGTCGGAGGCGAGGAAAAGAATCAATCGAGCACGTAATTAGATCTGGTTCACGAGCAGATGTTTCCGGCCCATCGATTGGTCGACGAGAACAACGATGGTTCCTTTGCTGCTGAGAGCCACTAGTGTCTGTAGTAAGCATGCCACTGGAGCGCGGTATTAAAGAAGTGCGTATGGGGGTTCCACGAGACACAACTCTCAGAGAGTCTGATGCAGCGTCAGCGTTGCCGATGTTACGATCCAGCGTAAAACAAGACAATCGACCTTGTCAACCGTATACATTACATTGCTAGATTCCTCGAATCAATGCGAGAATCAACAATACCGGATCTATAAACAGTTATAGTTCCAGTGTAGGCATTTCCGCGTCGACACCACAGACTCATACTTTAGATAAAACGGAAAATTGCAATTATAATGGTTTTTATACCAAATGGTATTATTGATATTTTCGTGTATAAAATACTTATATGACTTTATCTCGAGTGCTTGGAAGATGAGACGAAATGGATATGAAATTATTAGCTTCATTTTGGATTTACACATCCGGTGAGTAATTCTTTAAGGTTATTTTAGTACGTTCTGTCTAAAACGACAACATTTTTGTTGGCCACACACTGTGGTGATTGTATACGTCTGTCTATAAGTAGCCCTCGATTGGACACACACAAGATTGTGATTGGCCCGTGGTTGATATATCCTCGGTAGTTCCGAAAAGACTGTCATCATATATCCCCAAACGGCATCCCTCATGACAAGGTCAATGCATTAAAATGCCCTTTATTATTGCTGACATTTTGGTGAGTGGGGTGGGGTGGGGGTGTCATTAATGACAGTTCTGGTTACCTTTTTAGGGGCTGTTGAGTGGAGGATTATGATATGGGTGGTTACCTTTTAATGACGGGGACATCTAGAGAGGTGGTGTTGCGTTTGATGAGAGTGGTGTCTATGACATGTGGGGTTACTTGTTGGTGAGGAGGACGTCTATGTCAGGTGTGGTTACTAGTTGGTGAGGGTGATGTTTATGCCAGGTGTGGTTACTTGCTGGTGAGGGTGATGTTTTTGGGATGTCTATGGCAGACGTGGCTGTACTACACCTTACCTGTGGTGGCCATCTCATTGCTACATACGATTCTGACACTCTGCAGTAGCAAACCCATGACTATATGTGACTCTCAAGGGTGGGATGGGTGGTGCTGGTGGTCCAAATACTAAAGACGCTGCTGGTATCATTCTAATAAGCGTCACCACTCTATACACACGGCATCATCAGACTCTCGCTGAACAAGAACATGACAATGGATTAATACATATAGAACTTACTGATGAGTGAGGGAGGGATGGAGGGAGGGAGGGGGAGAGAGAGAGAGAGAGAGAGAGAGAGAGAGAGCGAACGTGAGAGAGGGAGACCGTACTACCAATAATTTATTGCCGTTCTATCTGGTGTCTTTCATTATATTGTATTTAGATGGACTAAATTGAATTTCTTTAAGAATTAGGTAATTCGATCTCTAAATCAGGCTCCGACTACATCACCCCGCATTACGCCATATTCGGTAAAATTATTTAACCTGTATCGTTTCCAAAATATGCATATGGCTAACCTCCTGCATACTTTGAAAGAGTAATTCTGACGAATGAAGCCGAGACTGTCGGCCAATTTATTATCAAATCAATCATTTGACGGCATATTTATTATTAAGTGAAGTCACGTTTCTAACATTTCAGAATGTGATCAATTAACCCTTATTATGGTTAGCTGTCTGGATCGAATCGTGTCTATTAATTCTCACGTGCAAGATAACCAAGCTTGGTGTAATTTACAGGCATCATATCCCTCAATCTGTCACGTTAACTGGTAATAAACTATAATTTTATTGGTGCAGTGTTGTTTGTCTTATGGAGAATGAGATTTGCTGCATGCTCATCAGACATAAATCACAGCATCATATATAATATATCGTTTAAACTTAGTAGAAATACAATTGGTAAGTTAATTGAATTCCGTTTTTAAAGCAGATGATAAGTCTTAAGACAAAAGCTAAATGGTAAGTTTACCTGGAGATTGTGATATAAATGTGTGTTTAACAGAAGATAACTTAAGACAACACGATCATTTGAAGATGGTGGGTGGGCGGGTTAAAGACACACGTTGGTGTCAGCGAGAAACGTTTTCAAAATACAGGCAGAAGAATGTGGCACTCTCAACAATAGAGTGCATAGCACAAACGTTTAATTGAATAGCATACACGTAGCAATATACTTAAGATTGTACTCTGCAATGGATGCCGCTGGGGCTAGTGTGAAACTTCACGACCTGCTCAGTCAAATCTCAGCGATGAAGCGTCACTTGGCACGCTGCATCACACACTTATATTATTAGTTATGCTAAAATAGGAATCAATCAAACGTACATAACTTTTCAAGAGGCATGCTGATAAATTTGCAAGTTTGATGACAACCAATTGCCAAACGTTATGTGTTAAAGCCATAAATGCCAGCGAATTCGCCCTAAAAGGACGCAGTAAATATAAATCCAGGAGAGAACATCGTTGCATAAATATGTTAAGTATGCTGTGAAGCGACCTGAGAAAAGCAGAACTCAGATTCAGACCAAAATCTGAGGAAGCTAAAGATCTTTGCCGAGGGCATGACATAGTGGTCAAAAATGCAAATATGCACTGATCGCAGCTGGATGGTGTTTGTACTATTACATGGCCATCATAGCGCAATGCTGCATAATTTGGAATTAAATACATTATAATAATGCGTACACGAGTATGGCCATTGTCATCATCATCATCATCGCATCGCCAGTAATTCAAGTATAGCTAACAGGCAATAACCATATTGTGTCTCTCGGTCAATTGGTCTCAGATGACAGAGAGACGTGCTTCAGACGTGATCAACACATTTCTGTGTACACGCTTTATTAGGTAGCAACACTTTGCCACAGGAAAGTTAATGGTTATTAGAGCTGCTCATTAAATGACAGAACATTCCACCATAAGCACATTGATCCGGGATTCGGGCTCCTCAATTTACCTTCGCCCTCAATAAACCATTGGAACATACATAATTACTAGGAATATGTTGAAGGATGCACAACCTCTATGCAAACCCACTAACTGCATTTACACCAGACCTCCTTGAAAACGTAACTCTCGCAATATTGATTCCTCAAAAGAGAAATTATACACGTAGTCATGGCATTACGGTATACTGAATCGAATCCACAACCGACGAAAGCGTGAAGTGGTATAGAATGTTTTATAAAGAAAGATTTGAAACAAAAAGGAACACACAAAAATACACCAAATATGGTTGTTTTAGGGTATTTATTTTTTATGCGCTAGATAAGTATATCCTTAACTTCGTTGCTCATTATCCACACCCCTAAAGCTGTATCATCTAGGCCATGTGCATTGTGAATTTCACGAAACATAGAGATCAAAAGGTGTGTCTGATCTTCAACATTTCCTTTCATATGTGATATATTCTGTATTTAAACGTGGTGCTATTGCCTCCCTCAACTTCAGTCTTAACATTAAAAGTGCCAATGATAAATCAGGTATTTTCATTCCTTAACGTGCATAGAGAAGGGCTAAGATTATTTGTATGCAACTCCGCCTTTTTGCATTATTAAAAAACTGTGCTGTTCCCATGATGGAGACATCTGCGCTAACTACATATTTATATAGTGCTATGTCAACCTGACAGGCAATGGACCTTTCTAGCTATGCCCTGCTCAGCCCTAGTTAAGCTCCATCCACGCTTCGCCCATGCTGGGATCGATTACCGAATTATCAATTTCCAGAAAACTATGCAGATAAGCTGTTGAACATTTTGAACCTAATTTGATTGGGCGCAGTTGCTGCCTATGGGCCTATGGCAGCAACAGAGCCCAGTCAAATTAGTCTCAAAATATTCAACAGCATGTTTATTATTAAAAACAATAGCCTTGATCACCATTTCTACGTGGACGATACTCATCTCATACATAGCTTCCAGCCATCAGTGCCCGCAGCCGATGAAGCAATCAATCATATAACTACCTGCTGTCGAGACATCAAAGCATGGATGTCATCAAACATGCTTAAATTAAACGAAGATAAGACTGAACTATTGTTAGTGGGCCCATCGGCTAGGCTGACTAAAACCGACCTCAATAATATCACCATAGATTCTAACCCCATTAAACTGTCGAGCAGCGTAAAGGATCTTGGTATTGTGGTGGATAGTGAGCTAAACCTTGAGAAGCAAGTTAGACATCTTTGCAGTACTTGTTTCTTTCAGTTGAGGAACATCAGCAATATCAAAAAGTACTTGACGAAAGAAGCAACTACTACACTCGTTTGTTCGTCGGTGCTATCAAGACTGGACTACGGTAATAGTTTGCTCGCTGGCGCTCCAAAGGCGCTCATTCCTAAGCTCCAGTCTGTACAGAATACCCCGGCTAGAATTATCTCATTCTCCAGTAAATATGAACACATCTCTCCAGTGATTCGTGACTTGCATTGACTGTCAATAGAGCAGAGAATCCGTTACAAGATTCTTTGCTTGACCTACCAATGTGTAGGCACCACGGTGCCGACTTACCTGCCCGATCTCATACAGCCATGTGCTCCAGATCGCGTTCTCTGATCACAAAACAACATAAATCTTATAGTTCCGAAAGCAAAACTAGCAACATATTGTAAATACGGGATTGTCTTGTGGGAAGTCATGACAATGCAGGATGTCTTAAAATTCACGTAAGACCCAAAAGAAATTATGTTTTGAAAACACTGGGTGAGCTAAAAGTCCAGGTGAGCTAAAGATGGATGCTGTGGCATTGCATCAGTAGTATTTATAACATACAATTTGAAACTGAAAAGTTATGATGACTAAGTGTACGGTGGCTGAGTCGACCACCTGTTATTTATAAATATGTGTCACTCTTTGGGACGGTGGAAAGTCGAGCCAGCCAGGTCATCTCTTTATATGTAATAGAAGTGTACTAATGTTAAATGAATAGGATTCTGTTTATGGCATTGCATAACCAGCAGATAAGATTAATATGATAATGTTAGAAATGGATGCATTGATTGGAAATGATTCTATGGTTCTGAGTTGATGTGTATTTGAGAATGATTTAGATAAAAGCTGTTGCTGCTTAGCCGGCATTCACATGTATGTTATTCAGCAGTTGTTGGTAATCGTAGTTTTGGAGATAATTATTGTTTAGTGGCAAGTGTTGGGATCATGAATTATGAGAATAAATTGAACGTGACTATCTGACACAGTTGATGACGTAAGCACTCTAGTATTTGATAGTGGGCTAGAACAACACCATCTGGTAATGAATCATCCAGCACGTATGCCTAGCACCCTAGGATTCTCGAGACTTCTCCATTAGTATGCAATGGACAGGACATGGTAGCGTCCTTTAGGAATTCATAAGAGAATCGAAATTTATTTATAAACTATATGCCACTCATTGTATGGTATGCAACAACAACACATTCCGAAATATTGTTAGCTAGCTGACAGATCACATCAAACCAGAACCGGTTCCCACTGCTTTGATTATCTGAGGCACAATCTTCGTGGAAGAATTGGGCAGGGTATGATTGGTCGGAATGACGTCATAACGCAGTAAAGAATTATAAAGAATAGAATTGTGTGCCAGTCAAGTGAGGGAGGAATCCCTGATTGGTTGAAAGTACCAATCAGTTATCAGGCCAGAACTTCTAGGAAGAGATAAGCAGAAGATGATTGGTGACTTTATTGTTCGGCCAATTAAAGTGTGCTTATCGGGTACCTGGTAAAGTTGTAAGAATAGATTCTGAGAGAAGTTGTACATTTCTGGGAAATCGAATAGAAGATTGGAAAGTCCAAATTGGGGCTATAAAAGAAGGTACTTCTCTCAGAATAAATTAATCTCACATTCACCAAGCAATCACAAACATTGCTGCTTGGTTTAAACTGTCGCTGTTACACCTAACGAAGCTTGCTGTAGGATAGGTAAGAATAGGATTTGGTTAATTTAGCTTGTTAGCTTTAAGTACTTCGTATTGTACTAAGTGTTCTTTGTATGAGCGATTTTGCGCAACCATTCAAACAGTTTGTGTCCATAGTGTAAATAAAATTTTCATCTTACGTATATGTAAGACCAGTCGTTTATTAGTTTATTAGGAATCTAGTTGAGCTGGGAGACACACCCAGTCATTACCAGGATCTTGATCAGTCAGATTCGGCCTGGCAGTCAGAAATAAATATCATCTAATCACCATCTGTCAGACGAGGCGAGCCGACTGCAGCTACTTCGCCCCTCCTCATTACTGGCGACATTGTCGCAGCAACACTTTAAAGTTTCCTGTAATGAGCGGGAGTGACCAACTTTTATCGACAGCGAGAGATCTTAGTAAGTGTTCTTGAAGGCCACGCCCCCCATCGAAAATCTTCAATATGGACAGAAGACTTTCTCCATCACCGCTGCCTCTGCATGGAACAATATCCCTTTAGATATCAAAACATGTCATACAGTCTTTCAAATCAAGTCTCAAAACATTTCTATTCTGTAGATCTTCAAGCACTATTGCGTGGAATTTTGCGCTATATAACTGTACTTATTATTATAATTATTATTATTATTATTATTATTATTATTATTATTATTATTATTATTATTATTATTATTATTATTATTATTATTATTATTATTATTATTATTATTATTATTACATTAATATTATATAGTAAAGGCAAATACTTCGTACAGCAACGCTTAGTCCGTCTTCAATTATGCGTTCATAACGTACTTATCTAAGTCATTTTTACGTAACTGTGTATGATATCATCCTATGCACCACGTAGTTGATTATGACGTCATATGATGTATGAACTGGAAAAGTACATCATCATGCGCAAGGAGAATGGAGACAAGGAGACATTCAGAGGAAAACAGGTTGAAAGAATGAAAATAGTGTCGCTTGCCAAACACAGACTATTTTAATTAATGTCTTGGCAAATAAAGTTCCTTAGGTCAATATTTAGTAATTATGATGGGACCAAATCCGTATGATATCAAGGGAAGGGTAAGCCCAATCACTTTCATTGCATGCTTGTTACAAGAGCAACCATGTGAAACGTTTTACGCACCATACTACTCTTATTACACATCCTATGTAAGGACATTCTTGACAAGGCTGCTATATTTACAAACACGATAATGATGACGAGAAATGGTGACACAATAAATCTATTAATTAGATGTCAATGATGCATCACATGTGTGGTTAGATCAACTGGCACATACACGACGTATATAATCATATTTCCGTCCATCTAATGCATCTAATGTAGCTAGCATTGATTATTTCTCCTATATATAGAACAACTATCTAGATCAAAGCAAGACACTAATTCGGCATGGTAAAGGAGAATAGCTACGGAATTTAGTGCGACAATGTATGATGAAAGCCATGCCCATATCGCAATATGAGGTGCAATACAAAAGAAAGCAGATTGTCAGAACACATGCTGTGTGAGAGAGTGAGAGAGTGGCTGATTGAAATGATTGAAAAATAGGTGACCGGAAAATTAGGTGTGTATTTACGTGTATGTCGGTACGAGAGGAATGTGAGAGAGTTGACAGAGTGTGAACACGCGGTGTAACACAATAAGGGATTTGAAGATTTTAATATAAATATTTGCTCCAGTTCTTTGGAAATAATGCACAGGGTAGATGGCAAATATGCTAATATATCAATTGTTAGCTAATTTGAAATCATGTGTAAGATACACTTAATTTGTTTAAAAGAGATTTTCGGCTAAATCATAAAGATACGAATTTTAGTCACATAATCAAATAAATGTGCGGCACTTGGATCTGGGTATAACATTGTGGCTAACATATGATGTAGTACAGTAGTGGAAGCTGAAATATAATATCAGTTCTGTACACTAAGCTATACACCATGTTATTAGACTACAGAAAACGGTTACAGTAGGCTACCATATGACGTATAGATTTTGTTGAGATCTAAAGAAATGTGCTGCGTGCATGTAAGTACACACATATTCTGTATACGGTGGTTCTTTTCTACCACATTATACTGATCGGAAGCCATGACAATTGAAGCGATGCACCGACCATTGGTACTATTATCAATGGTTCACATATCTTATCATCCAATGATGCCTAGAATAAAGCTAAAGGAAGCATATCTCTTTGAGATGGTGGTGTCTATGGACACATCCTGCGTTACTGTGCATACGTGTGGGGATATGTGTCACGAACTTGAATATTCTGAATGTCAACAAATATTCAAACGTATAGTGACAATATCTGAGTTGTTGAGGACAGAAGACAGACAGAGAGACAGACGGATGGACGGGCGGGGGGGGGGCGTGTGGCCGGACGGACGGACGGACGGCTGGACGGACGGACGGACGGACGGACGGACGGACGGACGGACAGACAGAGCTGATGATATTGTTATCCGTTGGGGGAGTATTAGACTACACCCTGTATAATTAATGGACACTTACTTATGGAGGCAGTATAGAGCTGTCCTTTTAGGGGTCACTATCATGCAGCACCAACATCTAATAAACATAGCAAACCATGGACCACCTGTTTGTATTTAACCATATTTTGATGGACACTACGATGTGTATTATTGTCAGATGTGCATGTAATTTCGCTACTGGTTTCATACATGACATCATCTCTTCTCAGTTTAAAAATTGTGTATGGTATATTTTCTCCATTAATGGCTGCACCAGCCTGTCTGGTATGATAATCAATATACGCTACATACCCTGCAACTATCTGTTCAATGGCCTCAGGATTGACGACTATTTAGATGGTCAACCCTATAACTGACATTAAATTTATACCAGCATTTGGCCTAAAAATCTATTTACAAAAGAGATTAGTATAATAGGTGCATATGTATTTATTTATTTATACGGAATGAAACCATAATATGTTAAGATTTATTTCGTTTCATTACATTCAGGTAGACAATTTAAACCTTTACAAATGTACAATTTTAACAATATTAATTTCAAGCATTTTGGTGTGAATAGGCACCTGTAGGCGACCTCCTGTAGTTAGTCACCGCATTTCTGTTTTCTTAATCAGTGTTAAATATGACAACTTATTTTATCCATCCGTATTCAATGTAGTATTAGCATATATCACGGTATGTCTGTGCCGAGATCATTACCTGCTATTCCAGGCTACCCGGATATCCATCCAGACATCGGATATCCATAAGATCCATTATCTACCACAATTATATGTAGCCACTCTGTCTATTTAGATGGATACCCCTATCAGTACAATGCACTTCATACTATGTTCAGCTTAATATCCGCCATGCTGCCATCAGAGCTAATGGCAGCATCATATTTGACACGGCGACACGGCGACAAGTGGAATTATCTGGAGTGATACTCTTTAGTTCCTTCGAAATGACACATAATTATTGCCCAATGGATATGCTAATCCAAGAACCACGACAGAAAAACGCCATATTTTATGACAATTTGTAAAGATTCCCAGAAGGCAGAACAGTTTGTTTTGCTAAAATTAATAGAATGGCTGGATGACTAAATGAAAATAAATGTTTGATACCATTCAATATCTGTGATTGGAAGACAGTGGTGCATTGATGGTGGCTTATAATAGTGCAGTCAATATAAGATATTCCAAGACAATAGAACTGGATTCGATTAATGGATTTCTTGATTGAGTAGGGCTTTGCGTAATTACATGCTTACATATATACTTACTTGATTGATTGATTACTTGATCGATTGATCAATCGATCAATCGATCGATCGCAATTAATTGATTGAATGAGTGTGATTGATCGATCGATCGATCGGTCGGTCCGTTGGTTGGTCCGTCAGTCGATTGATCGGTCAGTCACTCGGTTGATCGATCGACTGATTGTGCACTTGCTGGTGCACTTGCTTGAGTGGATTGAGTGCTTGGTATGTCAGCTGACATACATGTATTACTATTGTGATGTGATGTTATCATTATGTCCTCATGTATTAATACTACAATGGTGTCGACTATAGTTGTGACAATTTAAGTGTTGGGCCAGTTTGGGTCTACTGCATATATTCACAAGATGCTAATACAGGGCATCATACCATGTTGTTATATGATGTGGGCTGCCTGTATATGCCATGCTTAAAAGTATGTCACATAGTAGGCACACTATAATTAGCATATTCCGCACTATATTGTCTTGGCATTGTACCAGGCGTAGTAGCAGAAACAGCAATGTATGTTGACTGTAGACACCATAACGAACTAAAAACAGAAATTAGTTAACTAAATATATAGGAGCCTTTATTAACACATACCTTTCTCGATAATCACAAGTGTACACCTTAAGGATATACTATGGTGTCTAAATTCAGCGCACACTATCACCACATAAAAGGGCGAATCGGCACACACGATCACGAAAGTAAAGGATGCTTTTTCAGATCAGCACGAATAAGAGTGTGTTTCCAGGATCAGCACACATTATTGCCCACATATACGCTATGAGGGGACATATATGCGGACCGTGGCATTGGGCAAACATAATATCGCAGATCCCCATGTCAGAGAATACACCCATGTGATGGAGATAGCGAAATCGAATTTTGAATGCAATATGACTAGCATTAGGTGGATATATGCATATCTTCATCCAGTTACTTAGGAGTTCTAAGATAAAATTATTATAGGGCAGACTGGAATATATTTTACATCCTGACACACTGGTATGGCTCTATATATGCATACACATAACGCGATAGTTTGATGGGATCTAGTGCATCGACGACATTGACATCCTGTTTCAGAATACTAACACAGTACACATAATGGAGTCACATAATATGTATTTGGATGTGTCTAGCGATTAGAAACGAATTAAGGCCATAAATACACAATAATATTGGGATATGAATTAATTTGATAAATTTCATGAACTATTAAGAACATAACAGTTGCACGGCGAAATATTAATATTTCATATCCCGAATCCGATATCATGTTGCTATTGAAACGTATGCCTTATTTCCTTGAATGCAATGCACGACTTCACAAAGGTAGAAAGCAGCACTTCAAAGAGAAAATGAACACAGGGAGAATTTAACTATTCGTATTCCGTAAGAAACAATGTAATGTGAAAAAATCAATACCTCTTAGATAGACCTCAAACTAACTCTTGTTGTTTCAATGCACAGTAATTCTGATGTTAACCAGGATACTAGGGTTCCTAACAACAACAACAACAACAACAACAACAACAGCAACAACAACGACGACGGCGACAACAACAACAACAACAACAACTACAACTACAACAATAATAATAACAACCGCAACAACAACACCAACAACAACAACAACAGCGACAACGACGGCGACGACGACGACGACAATGCCAGTACAATTGTAAGCACAGATTGTGATAGCAGGATTAATGATACTAACAATGACGATGATGATGACAAAATCTTTCTAGATATGCTTTGAATCTTTATTGTATTTCGTGTCCATCGTAATGTCGTACTGAATATATGCCATCATTTCCTTCCTGCTTACTTTTTTTGGCTCTTTATCTGGTAATGAATCCATCTGTATATCATTCATTCACTCTCAGATATCGCTCAAATTAAACTACTGAATTTACCTTTCATGAGTAGCTACTTTTCATCTGACGTCATACGACGTCATAATCAGCTACGGCGCGGGTACGATGGTATCAGAATCATTACGTCATAAATGATTCTATATGGCCCGTCTTTAACTCGTAATGGTCCGACACGTTACACGGAAATTGTATGTCTCTACTGTTTAATAAAGATGATGTTGAATATTTTGAAACTAATTTGACTGGGCGCTGTTGGTTCCATAGGCAGCAACAGCACCCAGTCAAATTAGTTTCAAAATATTCAACAGCTTGCCTGTGTAGTTTTCTTGAAATTGATAGTCAGGGAGTTCAGAGATCGATTGATCCCAACACGGACGAGGTGTGAGCGGAGCTAAAAATGGAAAGATCATTTGTTTGCTCATGATCACAGTCACACCATCTAATAGAAGTGACATAACTATCGTACTGCTAGATTAGGGTTATTAAGTGCATGTATTAGGAAATCAAAGCCTAATCAATCCCCGTAACGTTCTAACGCCATTCGTATTGTCACGCATATCATAACATGGTAGCCTATTTCCATGATGGTTTAGCCATCCAATAAGCTGATATGCAGTGTGCGCTGACGGTGTCACGTCATGCATACAGTTGTCCAAAGCTGCTTCTGGTAGGGGATATGTCACCACTCCTCTCTGATATCTCTCTAGAAAAATATGAACGTCATACAAGTCTCTAAGACTCCATGCGAGTAATATGTATGTTCCATAGAACACTACATTCTCTGTATCTGTATGAGAGAGGTTCAGCTTATTTTCTCATAAATTTTAAAAGTGGTGATCTACTCAACGATAGGTTGCAACTGAATACATTGATTGCATACGCTGTTTGGTTTGCGGCCAATGACATTTTTACTTTAAATTTTCTAAAATCTAGTCTTTACTTAGTAAATGTCCTTATATTAGCAGCAGCATTTCCATTTCAACTCCACGCCTTGCCAGTGGCAGTTTCATTCCCATCGTTAATGGTTGAAGAAATAATCCTCTCTCTCTCTCACCCGTCTCCAGGCCCCACCCTCTCTCTCTCTCTCTCTGTCTCTCTCTCTCTCTCTCTCTCTCTCTCTCTCTCTCTCTCTCTCTCTCTCTCTCTCTCTCTCTCTCTCTCTCTCGGCTCGACGAATCTCTGAGGACAACGAACCGGGCTTAAAGATAAAGTCATGAGATTTGAGAGAATGCATAGTGGGTGACACTATCCATGTATCAAAGTTGAGCAGACATCTTGTGACAAATTAAATTGTACGCATATCGTACCATGCTAAATGATACTTATTCACACCATGTTCAGACCATGTTAATAACGTACACTACGTGGACCCTTATAGGGTGGTCCTTAAAGGAAGGCAGTTGCTTAATACAACTATTTTGGTATTGTAAATATGCTTTGGTGGAAAATGATATCAGGTTATAAGATTCCAAGATTTTTTGCCCATACTTTATATTACCCCATCATTTTCTAGCGAGCCTTTTCTGCGTCTTTTCAAATATATTAACATTGATTAAGTGCATGCCCACGCCTCTCACTTGAATCACGACTGCCCAAAACCCACACGTGACGTGCTCTGATTGTGATATTCAACCGAAACGTCATGTGAAGTGAAGTCATTCAGATAATGAAGTGTTTGTTTGATTGGCAGATCTTAACTGGTCAGCAACTCGTCAACACGTTGCAGGGAATACTGATCATTATCTGTACGCTGTTTTGCTATTCAATCAATGTCCATTCATATACCTTTAACCAATAGATATGCTATCAGTTAGGCCCTCTTGTTATGTAAACGTAACCCTGTAATCACCACGTTGGACAAAATGGCATCAGCAGCCGTCTTGCGGAGTGTCCATTTGTATAACAACAAAAGAGTATTTTGGAAAATTAACAGATGGAATGAGTGATCAGTCATTTCCAGTGGTAAATTCTCAACAATTCTCTTCTCTTGGCCTGCACATTATCGCTGGCTAAGCAAAAACTCGAGCTTTCTTGACCACTTTGATAGTCGAGGATATCAAAAATGGCATCTGCAGTGCTGGTGAGGAATCTTTATTTACAAGTAAATATTATCGGTAACTTTACAAATACAGTCTTTTCTTGGCCTGTAAAATTAAAGATTTTCTTGAAAAATCCTGATAGGTAAAGTGTTAATTGATGAATCCTGCTTTGGCTAAGGGGCTCATCACAAGCTAAACTCTACCACACTTCACCGTGTTGGCATCGATCGAGCCCTGAAAAGACTGACTATTAATTTCCAGAAAACTATACAGCACGCTGTTGACTATTTTGGCAGCAACAGGGCCCAGTCTAGTTAGTTTAAACATATTCAACAGCATGCTTATTAAATAGTAAATGCATGCAATTCGTGTACCAACGCATAGTTTGTCACCAATTAAGCGTTCGTGACGAACTTATCTACGCCATTCATGTCGTGATTGATTATTACGTCATCCTACACGTTACGTATCTAATTATGACGTCATACGAAAGATGGATAAACTAGAAAGATTCATTGATATAGGCTAAGTAGCATTTTTTCACGCGTTGAGGCGCTGCTGATACAGGAGGGGTTACCACGTTAATGCTCTATCGATAGACAACACGTGTGAGCTGGCATGTGAATACGTTAGCGTGCTTCTGCATCTTCCATCTGGAGCCGGTGGCGTGGATTACATGTCGATTAATGGACCTTGCCAGTTCATCCATCAATCATATGACGTCATACCAAACACACGTGGCGTGTAGGATGACGTCATAAATGTTCGTAAGTAATAAGTTCGTCACAAACGCTTAATTCATGACGGACTAACCGTTGTTGTACGAATTGTATGTTTTTACCTGGCAATTGATAGTCAGGAATATCAGGGATCGATCAACCTCAATACGGGCTAAGTGTGGCGGAGATTACCTAGAGATTAGTGGGGCATGGCTAAAACTGGAAAGGTTCGTTAACAGTGTACCAGGACATTGACTCTTCGATGCCTGTGTCCTCAGCATGTCAGGGCTCGTCGTGTGACCATGCCTAATCTAATACAATTACAGAATCGATCTTGTCCACGGATTCTCCAGGAACATCGCTACATTACAGTTATCATGCTCTCGCCGATTCTGTCCCAGGATGAGCGATGTTCGGAAGTATAACAAACAGATCACGAATAGAGGATACGCCTCTAGCTAGAACAATCAACGCGTACCCTATATAATCTATAAATCAGAGAAAAGTGTGACTTTAGTTGATGACAGTATTTTAAAAAGGTACAGGTTATTGGTAAGTTATCTCTAAAGTCCAACACATAGCAAAGTTGGTCATCCTCTGTTGAATATTTTGAACGAATCTAACTGAAGGCTGATACTGTATTCATTCAGTAGCGATAGCTTCCAATCAAATGAGGTTCAAGATATAAAATAGCTTCATTTCTATGGGCTAATTTCAAATCAAGATCCTGAAAAAGAGCATTTCTATTTAGGATGGTATACACTTTAAATAATTAATAGAATGATTTAGGACATCATACACAGAATTCACCTTTCCAGGGTACACACCCATCATATGATGTCATAATCAACTAGGCGCAGTGTAGAATGACATCATAATGAATGACGTCATGAATGACGTCGATAAGTACGTCACGAACGCATATTTGAAGACGGCATGTGCATTGTTGCACACATTATTTGCTTTTACTATTTAATAAATATTCTGTTGAATATTTTGAAACTAATTTGACTGGGCGCTGTTGCTGCCATAGGCAGTCAAATTAGTTACAAAATATTCAACAGCTTCCCTGTATAGTTTTCAGGAAATTGATAGCTAGGGCATTCGGGGATCGATCAATCCCAATACGGCGAGGTGTGGGTGGAGCTTAGCTAGTGATGGGCGGGGCTTAGATAAAACTCCATTAACAGTGTACCAGGACAATGAATCTTCGATGTCTGTCTCCTCAGCATGTCAGGGCTGCCCCACGATGCGCGGTTACAGGTGGCGATGTCTGTCTCCTCAGCATGTTAGGGCTGCCCCACGATGTGTGGTTACAGGTGTTGATGTCTGTATCTTCAGCATGTCAGGGCTGTCCCACGATGCGCGGTTACAGGTGTCGATGTCAGTCTCCGCAGCATGTTATGGTTGTCCCACGATGCGCGGTTACAGATGTCGATGTCTGTGTCCTCAGCATGTCAGGGCTGTCCCACGATGCGCAGTTACAGGTGTTGATGTCTGTGTCCTCAGCATGTCAGGGCTGTCCCACGATGCGCGGTTACAGGTGTCGATGTCTGTGTCCTCAGCATGTCAGGGCTGCCCCACGATGCCCGGCTACAGGTGTCGATGAGCAATGTTTTGTTGAGTGTGTGCCCTATATTTAGCACGATAGGTATTAGTGAGTAGGTATCAAACGCGTTCTAGTGTATAAGATGCTTTCTATATCGATGTTTCTCTTGAGCAATGCTAGAGCGGGAGTGTGATTCGACTATTTATCTAAGAGCGAATGGCACTCATGTTAATGAAATTAATGCACAACAATTACAGCCAGCTTCTCGTTGTCTAGAGGTTCTAAGTTGCTAATTAAATACCACAGTAATTGTAATGATTGCCTCATAAAAG
>CM067371.1:15647230-15679730 GCA_034401795.1 Chaetoderma sp. LZ-2023a
TATGCCTAATTTGGTCCTAGGAGTTGGTACAAATGTTAGGCCACGATTGAGTATTGATTTTTCTGCTTCAGTTAATGTAGCGCCAGTGAGATTAACAATATCACTACCCAGCCCGATACCGGGGTGGTTAGTACCCTGACCCTCCGTTAGTTTAAATTAAGAAATGTTAACCAGCTATAATACAATGCATTAGCAGTTTTTTCACTCCAATGGATATTATCCTGGACTACTTCAAACTCAGAAATTGGTGGACTTGGGATGACAGAGACCTTTATACGCAGAGATTATACAGATGAATTGATAAATGCTAAGGTCCTTTTCTGCTGTGCAGTTAGATGTTGAGAGTAGTTCAGTTTAGTGAAATAAACCTTTGCAACTGGAAATTTTGAACGAATGGTACTGAATAGGAGTTGGACTCATTGAGCGGTTACAGACATAGGTTCATCCTTGTCATTTATGCCAATATTTACGATGATTTTCTCTGGGTGATAGGAGTCCATGTATTTTTTGACAATCGTCCTAGCATGGCACAATTTTGCCCCTGGATAGCAAGCTATCTGGTGTCTGAATGGGGGTTTCACATTCATACGACTTAGATTGGAGGAGCCAAGGATCAGGATTTTTTTCGTCAAGACAGGGAGTCGCCATTCATTTTTGTGGTCTACCTCATACCGAAATTTCCAGAAAGAATTAGCTTCTAAGTGTGTAGTTTTCTTGGGTTTATTTTGATGATTGATGCTGTTTCTACACGGTGTAGGGGTGAACTTTGGCTGAGGTAGTTTGGCCACTGGCACTGGGGTACTGAGACCCTTTTGAGTCAAAGGTGTTGATCTGGTCCTTAGACCAGCTTTTCTGTCATCCTTTGCTCTCTGTGGAAGGGGAGGTAATTCCTCTGAAGACAGGGGAGGCGGGGTATCTGGTAGAGGTATCTTAATAGGATCCACAGGAGTTGATTTGGTCCTTGGACCAGATTTCTGATTAGCCTCCACTTTCCGTGGAAGGGGAGGGAATTCCTCTGGAGACAAGGGTGGTGGTGACTCTGGTAGAGGGATCTGAAGAGGGTCCACAGGAGAGTCTAATAGGAATATCGGTGATGACCGAGTATCCGTTCCCTTCACTGGTGGGGGGCTATTGGTCGGTGACCTGAGCCGTTTTCTAAGTTCTGAAGGTGGTGGAATGACTGGTACGGTCTCGGATGACCTTCCAGTAGGGGTGGTAACTTGACAATTTTGCGCTTTCTGTTGAAAGTGTGGGTCAAAAGGCCTAATGAATTGATAGAATGCCTCGATTGATTTGACGTGAAGTTTTTTGCCATAGTTGGCTTTTGCCCATCTAATGGCTGTTGATTTTGCCTTACCTAAATTAAGGTTTGGTGCGGTCTGAGCTACGATAATTTCGGACATGATGGTGCCTAAACTGAAATTGTAATGGTTTATCATAGCTCGAATGATGGAATTTGCCCAAACAAAGTTAACTTTCTTGATGTCACTTACTACCTCTATATTGGTTGGCAGGGTGTTGGTGCTCAAATTGTTGGTTAGGACACCTATGTGGTGAAAACATTGTATAATCATATAATAGCACTTGACTAGTCGAGCCTGGGGAGAAGACGGACTGCTGTCCTCATGGTTGACATTCCGTCTCTTGCCCTTGCTCGTTCTAGCCATGGTGATATTACGCTCTAATAAATGATCAAAAACCAACAAATTTAGCAACAACTGGGCCAGTCAACAAATCTAAGCAAGGGAGATAATCAAGCTCTAACCAACAATTGCCTAGTTTAAATTAAAGGGCTGATCTAAAAATTAAAACCTGAAATTTGAGTGATGAATAATTAAATCTACAAGCCTACATAGAACTACAAGCCTACTAAGTTTACAAGCCTACACAATTTAACCATACCTGAAATGGAAGATGAAGGATTAGTAGCATTTTAATATTTAAACATACAATCAATACAATAATAGCAATTAATATATAACTCACAATTTTATGATACCGTCGTGCTTGGCTGACCGGTTTCGGTTAAGAATAACCTTCTTCAGAGCCTTGAGAACAAATCTGTCCTTCCATCATAATTCCTGTCTATTTATTAGGGTGGCTGGCTTTAGGGGATTGTTTTCGAAAATTACTCAATTGCTTTGAAATTAGCTAACTTATTTTCATTAAAGATTCAGGCCGCCATAGGTGTTATATTCAATTGTGTTATGCCCTTTGCTATTGATTGAGCGCTAGGGTTTCCGAGTGAGGTTTGGGTGTCACTCGCTTGACTGAGGAGTCATTGATCAAAGGATCAAACCTCGGCCATTAATTCAGTGAATTGTTTTCTATTCTTCAAAGGCACCAGATTGGTATTGTTTTCAATGTTTGATTTATTCAACTAGAATTAAACTTTAAACTGAGAATGATTTTGTCAATTTTAATAAGAATTTCTTTTTTAATTTTAATACTGAACATTTTTTTAAAAAACTAATTTTGAGTATTGTATTACTGATTGTATCTTGTTGTTTCTCGCAGCAATAAAACTTTCACTAAACCTAATTTCAAAATCTTTCTCCAAACTGGGGAAAATTTGAGGGAGGGATGGAAGAGGAGAGGGAATGAATGGCTGAAAGAAGGAGGGCTGGAGTGAAGGAAGAAAGAGTTGATCCATCAATCCATTCACCCATCCACCCATCCATCCAGAACCATCCATCCATCCAGACCATCAATCAATCCATCAGTCAGACATTCCATTCATCCAGATCCTCCATCCATCCCTCTATCCATCCATGCATACCATCTGTCCTTCCACCCATCCATTCATCCATCCATACCACCCACCCATCCACCCACCCACCCACCCATCCATCCATCCATCCATCCATCCAACCAACCATCCAGAACCATCCATCCATCCAGACCATCCATCCATCCAGACCATCCATCCATCCATCCAGCAGTCAGACCATCCATCCATCCAGATCCTCAATCCATCTCTCCATCCATCTCTCCATCCATCCATCCATCCAGACCACCTGTCCTTCCATCCATCCATCCATCCATCCATCCATCCATCCATCCATCCATCCATCCATCCATCCAGACCACCCATCCATCCAGACCACCTGTCCTTCCATACATCCATCCATCCATCCATCCATCCAGACCATCCATCCATCCATCCATCCATCCATCCATCCAGATCCTCCAGTCACCCATCCATCCATCCAGATCACATGTCCATCCATCCATCCATCCATCCATCCATCCATCCATCCATCCATCCATCCATCCATCCATCCATCCATCCATCCATCCATCCATCCATCCATCCATCCATCCATCCATCCATCCATCCATCCATCCATCCATCCATCCATCCATCCATCCATCCATCCATCCATCCATCCATCCATCCATCCATCCATCCATCCATCCATCCATCCATCCATCCATCCATCCATCCATCCATCCATCCATCCATCCATCCATCCATCCATCCATCCATCCATCCATCCATCCATCCATCCATCCATCCATCCATCCATCCATCCATCCATCCATCCATCCATCCATCCATCCATCCATCCATCCATCCATCCATCCATCCATACAACCCATCCATCCATACCACCCATCCATGCCACCCATCCATCCATCCATTCCTCCCTCTCTGCCTCCATCCATGATTCTCTCTCCCTCCATCTTTCCCTCTCTCCCGTATCACCCATCTCTCTCCTGCTTCATCCAAATCTCTTTTTTTCTCTCTCTCACTATCTCGTTCTCTCTCTCTCTCTCTCTCTCTCTCTCTCTCTCTCTCTCTCTCTCTCTCTCGCTCTCTTTCCATATTTCTCCCTATGTGATCGGCATTAGAATAACGGTTTGGTATGGGACACATTCATTACTGTTATCCGTGTGAGTCCATGGCCATGCCCATTACCAAAGGCGCGTGTTGTGCTGACTTAGCTCCGGATGAATATGAATAAATGAAGGCTGGCCTGTATTGAAATAGGTTTTATCCTTTCGGCACTGATCACTGAATTTATGACCAATGCAGCGATGGCACGTACCATTTTTGGCTATCGATCCTTATGGTGCGCCTGTTCATTTATTCAAGTGTCAAGCACAATTATGGCGTGGAGGACCGGTGGCAGTTTTAAATTGCTCGTCACTTTATATTTATTCTCCATGAGTAGATTTACAGATAACATATAGCATTTAATCTCTCTTCACATCGTGAATCTTAGACAATACAATGTGTTCATCCTTTAATATCGGTAATACTTGTCGCTAACAACGCAGACTAAGGTTGATGGATACGTGTCAGACTGTGGCGTAGCGTGGGAGAATCGTGAATCTATGCACTATGCACTATGCACACTCACTGGAAATATAATGAAGGGTTTGCCATGGAACAGACACGTTTATTAATGTTAACGTCATCACGACTCGTAATCATGATCATGCCCATTACCGCTTTATATCCGTGGTGTACGGGGCAGCTTCGGCTCAATATGAATAATTGCTGATTGGCCCACATTGACATTGGTGTTATTATATCGGCAGTGATTGCTAGATTAGCGTGTGCAATGAAAACCCGGCAGAGATTTCTGCAGTTATCTACTCTTGTGTCGCTTCTGCTCATTTCTTCAGTGTTCATGTCCAATTACCATGAATATCGGCAGTCAAACTTGGCAGACTGATTTATCATTGCTAGCAATGACATAGATTTAATCGAACTGACTAGTGAGACTGGAGTAAATTTACTAGCTACATCTTTGGCCCCGTATGCTGTCAACTATATTAACTTGTTCTACTTATGATTCTTGGAAAAAATGTGTCCTCCTCTGCCTGTGTGTGTGTGTGTGTGCGTGCGTGCGTGCGTGCGTGCGTGCGTGCGTGCGTGCGTGCGTGCGTGCGTGTGTGTGTGAGAGAGAGAGAGACAGGGAGGGAGGGATGGAGGGAGGGGTGGAGGGAGAGAGGGTGGGAGAGAGAGAGAGAGAGGGTGGTGGGGGTGAGGAGGGGAGGGGGTGAGACCTGATTACCACTAGTATATGCCATTCATTCCGGCGTCCGATAATATAATGTATTTAGATGGAACGAATAAATGGAATTTCTATGTGAATGGGGTAATTCTATCTCCAGAAAACGACCACTCCTAACATACAATGGAATGTCAATCGATCCTATGTCAGACTCCGGTTCTATAACTCCCATTATGGCATACTGGATAAATTACCTAACATATATACTTCCTAAAATATACATATGTCTAACATCCAGCCATTTTGAAAGAGTAATTTTTACCAAAGAAGCATCGACTATCAGTCAATTAAGTACCAAAGCATATTTATAATTATGCGAAGCCATGTTTCAAGCATTTGAGAAGGTAAAGACAAAGGTCACAGCATCCAGCTGGTAATGATACCAGAGTACACACTTTAAATTAATCAGAAATAAAATGGGTGCCTTAATGATTGAATTCCGTTTTTTAAGTAAATGTTATGACAAAAGCTAAATGCTAAATATAAGTGCCTGTTTAAGCACGCACGTGCGTGCGTGCGTAAGCGCGTTTGTGTGTATGTGGGGTGGGTAGGTGGGTGGGGAGGGGGAATTGGGCATGTGTGTGTGCGTGCGTGCGTGCGTGCGTGCGTGCGTGCGTGCGTGCGTGCGTGCGTACGTGCGTGCGTGCGTGTGAGTTAGGTTCAAGACAAAGGTTGGTCACGCCGAGAAAAAACTCTAAATTCTGACAGGAGCAAATGCAGTACCATCAACGATAGAATGTACATCACTAACATTCAATCATAGCAAAGCATACACGTGGCAACTAATAGGTGAATAATGACTCGTTGTAGTTGTAGGATGTTTCGACTATTGCAGCCACAGAATACTGTAATCATTATCAGAGTGCAATACTGTATACTTTAGAATAAAAAAAGTTATAATAACAATAGTATGGCCATCAACATCATCATCCCAGTTATCCAGCCAGTAATTCTAGCAAGTATAGCTAAGAGGCAATTACCATATTCTGTGTCACACCAATTTGGTCACTGATAACAGAGAGATGTGCTTAATACATGATCAACACATCTCTGCACACACGCTTTATTAGGTTGCAAAACATGGCCACAAGAAGATTAATGGTTATTAGAGCGGCTCATTAAATGACAAAGCATTCCATCATAAGCACATTGATCCGCGATTCAGGTTCATCAATTTACCTTTGCCATCATTGAATGGCACATTCATAATTATTAGGAACCTGTTGATGAATGCACACGCTCTGCACACACCCACTAACTGCCAGCTCATTTACATTAGTCCTCCTTGAACACTTAACTTCCTCAATATTGATTCTTTAAGAGAGAAGTTTACCTTATCTTGCACCATTCACAATGGCTGCCATTGGCATATCTCACTGACACAATTCTAAATTGTAAAATTTGATAATCACGTGCCCGTCTGCATAATTACCATTAACAAGACAATGAAACCCTGGCCCATTTAATGTCATAGGCAATTTAAGTTGGTGAATACAGATCTTCTCTGATTTCTAACTAAATAAGCAATATATGTGTCCAATAAGACACTCCAATGAGTCGAATAATCAAGCATTCTGCACGATTATAGAATGTTCTATAAAGAAAGAACAGAAACAAAAAGGAACACAAAATATATACAAAATATGTTTGCTCCATTATTATTTTGTGTATTTATTAGTTTCGGTACTAGATAAGGATACCCTTAACTATGCTACTCATCAGCCATATAACTAAAGCGCTATCATCTTAGATATGTGCGTTGTAAACTTTATGAAAAATATAGAAGAAAATACCTCTTCCTACAGATGTTAGCTTGTTTCTAGTGGACCAAAACGTGTCTCATCTTCAACGTTTATCTTCATATGCGACATATTTCACCTTTAAATTTAATGCCATAGCCTCTCTCAACCTCGATCTTAACATTATAAGTGCCAATCGGACATATAGCATTTCCACTTCCCAACGCGTATTGTAACAATGATATAGAATCCCTAAGATTATTTCCCTGCAAATTATCGCTTCTTGCATTATTAAAGACGTGTGCTGTTATAATGATGGATACATCTGGGATAACTACATCTTTAAATAGTTCCAGGTCACCAAGTCATAGACTTGCAGTGTATTTGCTGCTGACAACCAATCGTTTGTTAAAGCAAAAATAGCTACATGCAACAAAATATCCATCCACATCACACTGTGTCTGTATTAGACAGCTTTATTAATGTCCACATGTCACTAGATATCTGGTAGATTCAAATGGTACAATTATTTAGTGGCTATTTACGCAAAACATTCCCTAAGTACTTTACACCATATCCCTTCTTCATCTGATGGCCCATCGGGTGTCCTTCATATGAAGCCAGACATATATGCAATCACATGTGCTTATTTACAGCTAGGTCGACTGGAGCAACGCAGAGTTAAGTGACATACACGTGGACACAATGTGGCGGACTGGCGTGGAAGCGAACCTGGAAACCTAAGGTTATGAGTTCAATTCCGTAACAGTTTGTTGACGACCCCCTCTCTAATCACCAAGCATCTTAAATGACCGTCATATTAAGCACATCTAACTTCCAGAAATCAATCAGTTCCATTCGCAGATGTTTCCATTTGTACTTTCAAATCAATGGATCACTACTTGACATTTGTACTTAGTCTGTTTACATCCGTATCTCAAATCAATGGATCACTAGTTGGCATTTTCAATCGTCAGATATATACATGGTGTTAACAATGCGATATTGATTTAATCACAGGTGTCCTTGACCACGGTGCCCTTGTCCTTGAGATCAATTTCTGCATGGCCCAATAAGATGAAATGTGATACCCATTCAAACAAACGTCTTACTGCTTTTGAATTAGAAAGCAACAGCTTTGAACAACATTGTTCTCAACATGACAGACAATTATCATGCGCAGAGGGAGTGGAGACATGGAGACAATCCCAAGCAAAGGAATGGAATTATTAAAACAGTGTCGCTTGTCAGATATGGATTATTCTAATTAATGTCTTTGCAAATTAAAACCTTAAACTCGATCGACATTTAGCCGCAATAATGGTAGCAACTTAGTATGATATCAAAGAAAGGGTCAGCATAATCCTCTTTTGATGTATGTTTCTTACAAGAATTCCAAGAATAAGCATTTGACACCATGCTACTCATATTACACATCCTTGACAGGACAGTCGTGATAAGATTGCTATGTTCACTACGCGAAAATCATGATTGCTATGTTTACTACACGATAATCATGATTGCTATGTTCACTACACGATAATCATGGTTGCTATGTTCACTACACGATAATCATGGCGAGAAATGAATTAATTAATTAAATGTCAATGATTCATCGCATGGGTAGATACATCATAAATACACAATGCATACACTTCTGTTCTAAAGCTCATCAAATGCATTTGTTTTATAAAGGATATACTTAATGTAGTCAATGTTGATTATGTTTCCTATATATAGAAAGAATAAATCTCTCGATCAAGGGAATGCACTGGTTCAACATGGTCATATTATCAGATCCGGCGTGGGTTAAATCTTAACACTGACTATATAAATAGAACGTATAACTATCCGTTGGGTGAGTACATGAAAGAAACCTGTATATAACGGGCAATTGCTTTTGGAGCCAATATAGGGCTGTCCATTAAGGGATCACTATCACACAGCAGCAAAATGTATTAATTATAGCTAACGAATATAATCATGGACCATATGTTCGCAGTGACCACCTTTGAAGGACGCTACGATGTTCAGTATTGCCAGGTTTGCCCGCAATGCCCCTACTTTTTTTCAAACTTCTTTTCTCAGTTAATTCACCGCTGTGATAGTTGATCATGTTATATTTCCTCCATTACTGGCTGCTCCAGACTGTCTGGATATCAACTTATGATAATCAATATAGGCTACATACACATCAACTATCGGATCAATAGAGTCCGGATTAACGACTACTTAGATGCTTAACCCTATAGCTGACATTAATTTAACACCAACATCTTGGCATAAAAACCTTCCTGTAGTTAGTCACCACATTTTGACAATCAGTTTCAACCATGACAACTTAGTTTACCCATCTGTATTCACAGTAGTATTAGCATATAACATGGTATGCAGCAGCATCATTACTTGGTATATCGGACTACCCGGATATCCTTCCAGACATCTGGCATGCAGTTTATATCTGTTCTTATCCATAAGATCCATTGTCTACCACAACTATTTAGATGGATAACCCTATCGGTACAATGACCTTCATAATATGTTCTGTTTTACATCCGCCCATGCTGCCACTATAACTAATGGGATCTTCCTATTAGACACAGAGACACGTGAACTTATCTGGAGTGATACGCTTTAGTTACTCAAAATGATACATTATTATTGCCCTCTATATATCTTCAACTTCTACAAATAAACGCCATATTTTCTGATAATTTGTCAAGATTTCCAGAAGACATGGCCGAATAGTTTGATTTGTTAAGATGAAAAGCACGGGTGCCTGGCTAAATGCAATAAAATGTTTGATAACATCCTAAACGTGTGAATGGAACCGTTGTTGCACTGATGGAGGATTATAATAGTGGAGTCAAAATAAAATATTCCAAGACAGCAGTAGTGGATTCGATTGATTGAGATACGGCCTTGCTTAATTACATGTTTACTTAATTGATTTGTTGATTGATTGGCTGTCTGGCTGGCTGGTTGGCTGGCTGGCTCGCTGGCTCGCTGACTGGCTGGACATATGGATGGATGGATGACTGGTCTACTAGCTGGCTGGCTGTATGGCCGACTGACTGACTGGTTGGCTTGCTGTTTGTCTCTACATTTGTTTGTTTGTTTGTTTGTTTCTTTGATTAATTTGTTGGTTTGTTGGTTGCTACGTTGATTTGTTGATCTGTTTATTGGGTGGGTAGTTAGTTGACTGTTTGATGATTGCTTGATTGATTGATTGATTAATTGATTAACTGATTTGTCGATCGTTTGGTTGGTGTGCTGGTTGGTTGATTGATTGACTGAGTGGTTGATTGGTTGATTGATTGGTTGATTTATTGGTTGATTGACTGATTGATTAATTGATTAATTGATTAATTGATAAATTGATAAATTGATTAATTGATTAATTGATTTGTTGGTTGGTTGGTCGGTTGCCTGGCTGGTTGACTGATTCATTGACTGATTGATTGATTAATTGATTGATTGATTGTTTGGTTAGTTGATTGCTTGCTTGATTGATTGATTGGTTGGTTGCTTGAGCGAGTCAGTGATTGATTTTGTGCTTGCGTGTGCGTTTGTACACCACCACCACCACCCCCCACCACCACCACCACCACCACCACCACCACCACCCACAACAACAACAACAACAACAACAACAACAACAACATAAACTTTGTTTATAAAGAGCGACGGCGACGAAGACGACGATGCTGCAGTCATGTTCGCAGTCAGGACATCCACTAGAAAACAAATTATTTCACTGCTATCTAGCTATGTGTTGATATGATAAATGCGACGTTATTGCACTCAGCAACAATAAAGGGATTGCACGATAATTACCAGACAATTGCGATGTAGCTAGGAATTCCCTCTAGGGATTAGTTCATCAAAAGATCATCCTATGGATTAGACATTAGGGGGAAATCAATAGATAATTTATTCCTATCATGGTCTTACGTCCTTCCTATTATCATTAGAGAAACACGCATCATACCATGGTGGCCTATATCCGTGATGATGATTTCAGGATGATTTAACCATGCAGTACACTAATATATAGTGGGTAGTGACGTTGCTACGTCGTGAATACAGGTGTGCAAAGCTAGTGCTTGGTGTCACCACTCCATCTCTGGTATCTCGCCAAAAAAATAGGAACATCATACAAGTCTCTAAGAATCTATCCATGCGATTACTGTGTATGTAAACAGAGAAACCTGGTAATTATATTACGCGGTTTTGCTATTCAATCAATGTTCCTTGATATACCGTTAACTAATAGATATGCTATCAGATAGAACTTCGATCAGTTTGATGCTATATTGATGATAAATAAATGTGCCATCGTGCGTGAGGAGGGAATTTGATCATCCTTCCTCCCCAGAGCCGGCGGCTTGGACTACGTGCGCACCCCCCCCCCCCCCCCCCCATGTTGCCGGTGACGCGGACTACGTGCGTCCTCCCCACTCCCTGTAGCCGGTGGTGTGGACTACCTGCATCCTTCGTCCATGGAGCCAGTGGCTTTGATTACGTGCGTCCTCGCCCCTGTAGCCGGTGGCGTGGACTACGTGCGTCCTCCCCCCTCCCCATAGCCGGTGGCGTGGACTACGTGCGTCCTTTCTTCCCTTCGTCATAGAACTGTTGTAAGAAGTTAGTTTCGATAGCGGGCCACCAAAGTTACTGTGCCTACCGCCACACCAACCACAACACTGTACCTCGGAACCATCATCATTTTCTGGCTATAAATGACCACTTCTCTATTGGTGACATAAGCTGGTGGTTGGATAATGCATGCAGTGAAATACCCTGTTCTTAGATCACATTTAATATATAATCGCCAAAAGTCATATCTCGTGACAACACAGGTGCATGAAAAAATGTATACAGATGTGCTGACTTGTTGGTGAGGGGACGTTTAAGACAGGTCTGCCTGTATCAAATCGTAGTTGCCGTCGCCACTTCGCTTCTACATGACATTCCCAATGGCCACTATATGGATACATATATTTCTCAAGGGATGGCAATACAAAAGACATTGCTGATGTTATTCTCCTTAGCAGTAACACCTTATACCAACACCATCTTAAGATTTGACTAAGCACGGATAAAGCAATGGATCACACTTTATCGATAAAGGTGCTCAAAACATGGACATTATTTCTGAAAATATTGGTTCCGATCCCAGGATGATTACATAATAATGACATACCGGAGAGGTAACTAATATTTCTTTATTATGGGCATTATTGTTGTAGTTAAATCTTTACTCTATATCCTACACTTCTCTAAATACCCACGCGACCTACACCACCCTCCCTTGCTTCTCTATCCATCCAGATCACTCTTTCCGCACATTCCAATCCGCTCTCTCTCTCTCTCTCTCTCTCTCTCTCTCTCTCTCTCTCTCTCTCTCTCTACTCACATGCGCACACTTCAGCTCCATCGCTCCCTCTCAAGGCTCGCTCGTTCTATCCATCTGTCCGCCTACCCGCTTGCCCGCACACCCGTGCGTCCGCCTGCAAGTCTGCCCGCCGACCCACCCTCCTCTCCTGCGGGCTGCCCAGACGCATGTCCACCTGCTTGCCCGCCCACACACTGCCTGCTAACCCACCAGACGGCCCGGTCCGCCGACCTGCCCGCCATCCCGCCAACCCACCCACCTGCCAACCCACACATTCGCGGTTGTTCAATCGGTTGCTCGGTGAGTTGTTCAGTTGGTCGGTCGATAGCTTTGATGATCAGTTGGTCAGATGGTCAGTCTGTTAGTCCTTCCGTCCATTAATTCATTATTTATCTCTCTTTTTATCTCGCTCTCGCTAGCAAGCTACGTCATCCATCCATCCATCCATCCATCCATTCATCCATCGACACACTCACCCACCCCCCTCCACCACCCACTCACCCACCCACCCACCCACCCACCCACCAACCCAATCAGCAAGCCACCCACCCACCGACCAATCCACGGAGCAACCAACGAACCAACCAACCAACCAACCAACCAACCAACCAACCAACCAACCAACCAACCAACCAACCAAACAACCAACCAACCAACCAACCAACCAACTAAACATTCCGTCCGTTCGTTCGTCCGTCCGTCCATCCGTATGTCTGACTGTCTCTCGGTTTCTCTCTCTCTCTCTCTCGCTCTCTCTCTCCCACCCTCTGATGATGATGATGATGATGATGATGATGATGATGATGATGATGATGATGATGATGATGATGTTGAGTGACAGGTCTGTGGCTGGAGAAGTCAACATTTCTTTCAGCTACAGTGAGTTTTTTCTCTAACATTCTCCACTATGTCTGGTCCACTGCGAGCGTCCTAAGCTCATTTAGGTTATCCTCTTTGATGGCCCCATTGTGCTCTTAGGTCGGATCGCAAAAATAATTAGCAAGTTGATGTTGTGGCGTTCCTTGTGTGTTTGATACCTGTCGGCACCTACGATAGCAAATTCTACTGTTTTCTGCGCAGGCGTTCGAATAACATGTTCGAACATAGAGTATCGCTGTTGTGCTACCCATGTGGCCCTGTTACACACTGTGTAGTGGGCTGCATTTGATGTACTCTATGTGGCCTGCGGTGCTATGTTATGTTATGGTTCGCTGGTGTTCGCGGTGACATTCACCAAGAATGCTTTTGGAACTGACCAGCTGTTGCACTTGTATAGCATTATGGAAACACATGTAGCATCGTATAATTGAATATTGCCTTTCATGGGGATTATAGAGTCACAAATTCACCTCTTCCTAAAGGACTGGAAGGCGATATTTCGTATTACAAAACTAGGGAACACAGGATTCTGCGTCTCCTTTACTTCACAGTGCCACGTTAGGGTGAGGCGTGGGGGAGGGGGCGTAATGCCATTTTTCATTTCTGTGCTGTTGGTTTGCAGCCTTGACTTATTCTGCAGCCATTGGTACTAGTGTATCAAGAGTACCTTTTTTCTCGTCGATAAAGTCAATATAATTTGCATACTCCATCTCCAGTTGCAGACCTATCGTTGAGATCAGAGCGTTTGGTCGGGTAGAGTGTTCTCGAACAGATGATAGCGATGTAACGAAGTAGCTAGTGAAAGGCACGGTTGATAAATCATCATCTTGTGGTAATCCTATTGATATGTCAAACTGTACCGAAAGCTTCGTCTCTCTTACCACAAACTGTGCAAATAAGCGGTAATCTTCGGCTGTCATTGTGTTTATTTTCAACATCGATGGTATTATTCAGTAACAACGCAGGCTGAATCCAATAGAAGCGTACTAACCTTTGGTGATGCTGTGGTGAATTGTGAATATACACGTAATGCACAATACCTTAGAATAGAACAAAGGTTTGGTATGGATTAGTTGCATTACTGTTAAGTCTTCCATTCGTGTCTGTCAATGAGCATGTCCATTATTAAATACACGTGTTACGCGAACCTAGCTCTGGCTCAATAGAAATGGATGAAGTTTGGCCTGTGTTGACATCGGTTTCCTCCTCTCAGCATTGATCTCTGAATGTATGTGAGCCATGAAGCGATGGCACAGAACATTTGTCGCTATCGATTCAACTGCCAAGCCCAATTACCAAGAATATATTCCAGCGGTCACTTGCTCTTTACAGCGTGAAAGACTGTTGCCAGTTTTAAATTGCTTGCCACGTTGTATTTATTCCCCAGGAGTGAGAGATTTGCGGGCGACCAGTAGCACTCAATCTCTTCCCACATCACGAATCTTAGACCTACAATGCGTTCATCTTTTAATATCGGCAATACTGGTTGCTAACAACGCAAACAAAATCTGATGGATGCAGGTCAGACTGCGATGTTGCGTGGGTGAATTGTGAATATACACGTCATGCACGCTCAATGGCAATATAATAAAGTGTTTGGCATGGGACAGACACGTTCATTAATGTTAAGTTCTCCACGATTCGTGATCATGACCATGTCCATTACCGCATTGTACTCATGTTGTGCGGGCCCGGCTCTGGCTCAATATGAATAGGGGAAGATTGTCCCGTGCTGACATCAGTTTTATCACCTCGGCATCGCTGGATTAACGTGAGCCATGAAAAGATGGCAGGGATCTTGGCAGTTATCGATTCTTGTGGCTCTTCTGTTCATTTCTTCAGCTGTTATCCCCGCTTAGCATAAATATCTTGCATTTGTTACTTGCTCATTACGGCGTGAGTAAAGACTGCCAGTTTTTAATGGTTTGCTACATTGTCCCTTATTCCCGCGAGGCCACAGGGAGGGATATGTCTTTAACCCCAGTATGGGTTGGGGTGGTGGTGATTAGCATTCACTCTCTCTAAAACTGTGTGACGTTTACATGGCGGCTTACGTCCAAGAGAGACTCAAACTCTGCAAACTGATTTATCATTCCTGCCAATAAAAAAGTGATGCATAGATTTAATGTAACCGGCTAGTAAGACTAGATGGAAAATTACCGGGACGTTGCCAATTATATTAGGATCCGACCTAAGATTGATGGAAACAATAATTACCAAAATAGGCGACGATTAACACTATCCTCATTTCTCCTTAAAGTTGCTACGATGACCTGATTTAAAATACGCCATTGGTGTTTTATTCTGGAATCTGTCATTATAATGCATTTAGATGGACGCCTTAATGGAATTTCTATGTGAATGGGGTAATTCCATCTCTAGAACACGACCAATCCTAATTTACAATGACAGGTCGATCCATCATATAGCAGTTGCCGGCTCTATAACTCACATTAACACATATTGGATAAATGGCCTAACCTATATCATTCCCAAAATACACATATGTCTAACCTCCTATCCATCTTAAAAAAACAATTTCGCCCAAGGAAGCGGCGGTGTCAGTCAATTTATTATCAATAAATATGTATCATTTATGTGAAGTCATATTTCCAGTATTTCAGAATACGATAAATTAACCTGTATGATGGTTAGCTTTCTGGCTCGAATCTTGTCTATTAATTCTCAGGCGCACGATACTCTATCTATAATTTACAGTCATCATATCCCCGAAGCTGCCACATTAACTGGTAATAAACTGACATTTTATTGATGCGGTATCGTATGAATGCTGGCGGTAATTCCATGTCTTAGGGAGAATGCGATCTGCTCCATGATCATCAGACATAATTCACACCATTCAGCTGTCAGTGATACCAGATTTCAAAGTCTTTTGGCACGACAACTACATTAGGCAGAAATAAAATGAGTGGATTAAAGGAGTTCCAGGTTTTTTAATCAGATTACACACGTTATTTCAAAATCTAAATGGTAACATTAATAATATGTTGTCATATGAAAGCATGTTTAATAGAGGATAACTTACAGAACTCCTTTCCTTACAAATGATTGACTAAGTAGGTGCACGATAAATCGTATAACTATCTAACACGAATTCTGTGATATTATACTATCAAAGAGGCTAAAACATTGTATTGCATATGTACCAAGATCAATTCGTACCTATTCGGTTCAAGACACATTTTAGTTCACCCGAGAACCAGCTACAAAATACTGACAGAATCAAATGTAATACTCTCGACAATAGAATGTATACCACAAGTAGCAAAAAGATTTAAATTTAATATAATGAATATTGTGACTTCTAAAGTTAGTGGCCTGAAATGGAATGGACACCATCTATAATAGGAGGGGATAGTGAGCGTGACGCCTCACGCAATAAACCACAACGCGAATAATTACTTTTGGGGAACATGGGCAAGATGACATAATATCGTTATTGTTGTGTATGGTAATAATAGTATGAAAGTTAGTCAGTACTACATACATGTTAAAAGACATAATTGTAGATCTGCAAGATTATTAACAGCCAATTTACATATGTTATGTGATAATGCCATAAGGATATTTGAATGTGCAATGATTCGTGATCTAGAATTAAATAGTCTGTGATAATAAGATCATCCTGCTCATTATCGCCAGCCCCGAATCGCCAGTAAGCCACGTATAGCTAAGAGGCAATTACCATATTCACTATCACGCTCGACTCCCTGCTGATGACAGAGAGATGCGATTCAATCGTGCTCGATAAATTTTCTTGTACACACACACACACGCACACGTGCGTGCGCGCACGCGCGTACGCACGCACGCACGCACGCACGCACGCACGCACGCACGCACGCACGCACGCACGCACGCACGCACACTCGCACTATTGGGTTATAGAACATGTCCATGAGAAAATATTCAACAGACTTTCATGCAGACATACATAACATCAGTCTTCTTCCCACATTGTGTGTGGTAGCTCTTGGATGTGCTGCCCACATATCAATCACCAGGCATATCGCGCGATAAACACGCACGTGTTAGCAAATCTGGACACCTTATATCAATCAGTTAGAAATGTGATATTGATTTAATTACGTGCCCTGGAACACGACGTTCGGACTTGAGATCAAACTGTGTATGGCTTAATGAGAGGTAATCTGATGCACATTCAGAAAACTGGCATACTGGCAAATAATGACCATCGTGAAGCTGTATGTCTTTGATAGATTTTTTATTTAAAAAAGCATTAGCAGCAATAACATGTCTAATTAGTTTCACAATGAACCTTTCCAGAGTAATGACGTCATATGACGTCATAATCAACTATGGGGCGTGTATGATGACGTCATAATCATTGCATCATAAATGATTCTGTATTTATATATATATATATATATATATATATATATATATATATATATATATATATATATATATATATATATATATATATATATATATATATATATATATATATATATATATATATATATATATATATATATATATATATATTATAAAGGCCCGTCTTTAACTCTTAAAAGTCCGACACGTTGTAAGAATTGCATGTCTCTACTATTTAATAAACATGCTGTTGAAAATTTTGAATCTAATTTGACTGGGCGCTGTTGCTGCCATAGGAATATTGTGACTTCATTCAAAATGGTTTCAAAATATTCAACAGCTTACCTGTACAGTCTTCTGGAAATTGATAGTCAGGAAGTTCAGAGATCGATCGATCGATCCCAAAACGAGCGAGGCGTGAGTGGAGCTTAGCTAGAAATGGGCGGGGCATGGCTAAAATGGAAAGGTTCATTGTCAACAGCTGACCTGTGTAGTTACCTTGAGTTTCGCATTCTGCTAATTCAGGGTTCAAAGTATATTGTGACATGCAATCGCTATCATACGGTTGCGAGATCTTGGATACTGATTGTGAATCCCGCATGAGGTATTATATTTGCGAATAATCGCACTAATACAGGTGCTTTATCTGCTGTTGTCATCTATAACACCAGATTCAAGTTCGCTACAACATAGTAGATGAATCATTTGCTTTTGCGGGCTTCATTGAAACGAATTACTTAAATTCTATCAGTGAATTATTAGCTTATTGTATCCTAGATAGGTTATACTTGCAATTATTTATGAAATTGGATTTGTATACAGTATCATTAGTTGATTTGAGTGTATACACTTTGCATATACATTTGAGTTAGCTTCATTTATTGTATTAAATATTTAATCTGTACGAATATTTTGTCATCAAGCGGACTTCGTGTAGTTTGAAATCCGTATGGCCCCTCTGGGTCCACGTGGATATTTAGCATGGGGTGGTTGTGTGAAGCATGCTTATCAGGATTCAATGGTAGCCTCTCGTAAAGAGAAATTCATGTGCTAAAGCAATACAGAAATGTTGACAACAGTTGTTTCACTGTACATATATTTTGGCGCCGGCCCATACATTAGTTTGGCTCCTCGCTGCATGTGGCCGATGTCGGTAACACCACCATCGTCAGCTTCTTGTGGCTTGGGTCCACGCAGTCGCACTCTTACATTATCCTTTGTGTCTGATGCTGTGGTTTAGTGTAGTATGTATTCGTAGTAACACACAAGTTTCGTAGATTTTTCTAACGTTCGTATCAGTCATTATTACCCAGAGATCATTTTAAAGTGCAATAAATAGACTGTGCCCATCTGTAGACACTATTACACGTATTGAATGAAACACTGAACCATTTCATCAACACAATTGACCGTTCCATTTTTAGCTATGGCCGCCCATTTCTCGCTACGCTCCACCCACCTCTCGCTCGTGTTCGGATCGATCGATCTCTGAAGTCCCTGACTATCGATCTCAAGAAAACTATACAGGTAAGCTGTTGAATATTTCGAAACTAATTTGACTGGGTGCTGTTGCTGCCTAAGACAGCAACAGCACTCAGTCAAATTAGTTTCAAAATATTCAACAACATGTTTCTTAAATAGCAAAGAATTACAAAGACATACAATTCATACAACGTGTCGGAGTATTTGAGATTTGGTGACGGTCTATATGGAGCCCTTTGTGACGTAATGATTGTAACGTCATCATACACCCAATGAGGTGATTATGACGTCATACGAGGTCAGATGATGGGTAGATACTCTGGAAAGGTGAATTACAAGAATGAATGATTAACAATTTTGCGAAAATTGACCTTGTTTACATTCTATAGATCCCATTAACATCTAACTAAAAAATTCGAATAGGATGAGGAAAATGTCAAAACATATTGGTTACACTTTCCGGGGTATATTTATTTGTTACCAAATAACGGGAACATAACGTTTAACCCCAGATAATATCTGCCTAGATACTGTTAAACAATCATTTATGATGCCACAATCATACATATTAGATCTAGAGCCTCTTTCAAACCAAATATCCTTTTCCATAGATCGAGCGCTTCATCACATATAGCATATTGATTAGTGATCAGAATGAGCTTCAGCATTACGCTAACACTCTTCTTTTCTCATTCCATTATAAAGTTCCAAAATATTAAGAATGTATAAAAAATACAAAGTAATTCCAATACATGCGAAAAGTGGGCGGAGCTTAACTAGACATGGGCAGAGCTTAGCTAGAAATGGGCGAAGCTTAGCTCGAAATGGATCACTCAATTAGCACGCAGACGGGGAGTGGAGACGATATAACATTTCTAAAGAATGATGAAAGCATCAACGCAGTGAAATCATAGTCTGTCGTCAAACACAGATTAATCTTATTAATGTCTTTGTAAATAAAGGGGAATGTAACATTAGGTTCGATGAGTATTGAGTTGTTGCAATGGGATACATATATATATATATATATAGCTATCGAGATAAAAGAAAGACATTATATCCGCATGACCATGGAATATAGCTACGGAATTTGATATGACAGTATGTTTACTATGACATGTCCCATGCCAATGTGGTGTGCATTTAAAAGAGGGCAAATTAGCAGAAAATACAATGTGTGAGAGAGTGAGTGAGAGGCTCAAAGATATTGTTTGCTTAAATGTAAGAGAGTGATGAGAGCTAATTGGGAGGGAGGAGTTGCAAAAGTATGACCCAATAAGGCACTGAATATTTATAGTAGAAATATTTGCGGCTCTTACAATTCTTTGTGGATAAGGCACATGCACACAATAAGTAATGGAATCTTTGTTCCATCCTGCAAAGGTGTTGATATATCAACTGGTAGCTACGTGGAAAATCAGTGCGTCAGATACAATTATCATTTTAAAAGAAGATTGATATTCCAATCCAAAAATAAATGAAATATTGAGCTACGTAATCTAATACAAGAGATGGCCATGGACGAGACATCATCCCAGTATGACCGACACGTGATGTCGTAGAAGCCGACGAATAGTTTCATTCCTATTACACCACTGGGTGGTAATCTACTCCATGTTATTTTAGTTAATATTACAATGCTAGAATAATGTGATGAGACCGGTACATACATGTATGCGAAACTGCCATAGAAGCATGTCATAAATACTATCTCAATACATACAAAGTATGCAATAATTCGATGATAATAACATTTTTCAAATACCCTCAAGCTTTTTGATCTGAGTGAGCAAAGCAATTCTATTCTCATTTCAGGTTGAAGCAAAATGATATTAGCGGGAACCCGTTACTTCTCAATGTGTTAACGTACATAAGACAGTATCTGCCCGTGCTAACTGATAGCCATTAGGTGCATTTGTTAAAATGACGATGTCATTGTTAATGTTTAGCCAAAATGGGCATGGAATAACAATATTTCATCTGTTTCTTTTGAGCTACATATGTATTTTCCTAGCAGTTTCAGAGATATATTATTAATTTGTAAACACTGCTTTAATATCATATATTATGGTATGGCAATGTTTTTGTCAGTGCCATTACCTGCTCTCCCAGCCTATCCAGATATCCAGCCAAACATGAGACATACACTGCGTATTAGCTCTGTTTCCCTAAGAATCATTATCTGTTTAATTGTGATAATATGTCCTCGCAATAATGCCAGTGTTAGCAGCTGGATCTGTTTAGACAGATAAACCTATAACAACCCAGACGGTCAAACTATGTTCAGCTTTATATACATTCATGTTGCTTCTATAACTAATATAATCTTTCCTACCTACCTACCTACCTACCTACCTACCCACCTACCGAGAGACGAGTCAAATTGTCTGGAGTGATACTCTAAGGTTTTCACAAAAATCTTAAAATTGTCCACTGCCTTTCTTCATCGGGATAGGACCATAGATACACGCCATATTTTCTGCCAATGTGTTAAGGTTTTCAGTAAACAAAATATCTTGTATTCCTAAAATAAATAGGATGGATGGATGTTATATGTACAAATGTTTGCTAACATTCTGAAACGTGTGATTGGAAACCAATGGTGCTCTGATGAAGGATTATAATGGTACAATCAACATAAGACATTTGACGAAAAACGTTGTGTTTTGATGACTTAACCCATTGATTGAGCCCTGACTTTTTATTAAATGCTTGCTTAGTTATTTGATCAATTATGTGCTTGATTGTGCGTTTGCTTTCCTGATTGATTGATTGATTGATTGATTGATTGCTTGCTTGCTTGATTGATTGATTGATTGATTGATTGGTCGATCGATCCATTAATGGTCATCACCTTTGTGAAACTGGGTATTGGGCGATGTAATGCGATTTTTTTTTTAACGATTTCATGAAATTTAACCAATCATTTCATTTGTATGGTACAACATCTGATGCAGCTAGGAATCATCTCTGCGGGCGAGCTCATCAAATGATCTTCCTAACCATCGACAAGAGGCAATACAAATCTAATTTATACATGCCATGTTTAACTTCATTGCTATTGCCATTAGATATTCATATGTTCTCATTTCGCATTCATCATGGCTTAGCAGCCCCTCGTCATGCTATATTAACCGTTAACTAGCCTAATGCGCATGGTGCAGGGACGTAGCCACAATCTGAACCTCGTGTTGCAAAACTGGTCCTGTTACGAGCTACGTCACGACTCAATCCCTCATATAAATATAAGCAATATCCAAGACATTAAGAATCCATACATGTGATTACTATGTATGTTCCATGGTGTAATCCATTTTTGGTATCTGTACAGGGGACATGCAGCTTAATGTGTCGCACATTTGACACAAAGTATGTTTTATATAGGGCATGCAATTTACTAATAAGCAGGGTTCTGGTTTTCTTTAGATGGTTTCCATTGACATGTTTCTCTCATGTTTCTCTTGAGCAATGTTAAAGAGGCAGTGTGATTCCGATACTGATGGAAAGATACAGTCAAAGCTGCGAATGAAATGAATATACAACAATTTCAGTTTCCTGGTGTTGTAGAGTTCTACGATGTTTATCAAAAACGTATTAATTATATTGTTTGGTTCACATGAGTGTTGCATTTTTAGTTTGATCTGAAGGTATATAAGCGTGGCTAGATTACTCTTACTCCGCTGCTTAGAATTGATCGATCATTAGTGGCATGATCCGTGATTGAAAGTTAGCGAATTACATGTTCTTTATGCCGTTATTTGTCAGTTCTTTGGGGTTGTTTTCATTCTCCGCCTTTCAAAAGCGCATATAGCGGTCCGCTATCTTCAATCGTGTCGTTTTAAAAATTGATACACGAACGTATCCTGTGTCCAATGGTGGAGATGTTCGGCATTACTGATCACAGATCAAATATCGGTGATCCTCCTTCCAGACGGGAACTGGAGTGAGAAGTGAGTTCCGGTGGTGCATCTTCAAAGATACTGCACGCAGCACTCGGAAGCATCATTATTTGCTGGCTCCGATGAGTCGTGTTCGTCAATTCTTCTCCGGATTCCGAACTCTTGGAGGAGGCAATGAGAACAATGAATTGAGCACGTAATTGGATCTGGTTTACAAGCAGATGGTTCCGCGGCATCGACTGGTTAACGAGAAACATCGTCGGTTCTTTTGCTGTGGGGAGCTGTCTGTCTTTAATATGCATACCACTGGAGCGTGGCATTAAAGAAGAACGTACCAGCTTCCACGCCACACAACTCTAAGAGTGGCTGATGCGGCACCATCGGTACGGGGTTACCACACTCGTAAAACAAGACAATCGATGCTGTCAACAGCATTCATTACGGTGCCAGATTATTCGCATCAATGAGAGAAGCAACAAAATCAGATCTATGATCAATTACAGTGTGGACATGTCAGGGCTGGTCTTTTAGATAAAAAAAGAATATTGCAATAATTATAGTTTTTAGATCTGTTTGTATTGTTGGTCTTTGGAATAGAAAATACATATATGACTTTATTTCGGATGTTTGGAGAAGAGGCAAAATGGATATGAAGTTAATCTATTCATTTTGGATTTACACAATTGGTGAGTAATGGTATACGTTTGTCATAAGCATGCTTGTCTGTAATGGCAACGCTTTCTTTTAAAGACACAAGCTGGTGGTTGATTACGCCAGGTGGTTTATATATCATCCATATTTCTTAAGTAACCTAGGTCCGGACACAAGACACGTTATTCGCCCATCTCGGTCAATCCGTCCATCTGTCTAACCATCCATCCGTCCATCTGCCATCAATCGCACGGTCAGTATGCCAGTCCAACCAACAAATCAAACATCCATCCATCCATCCATCCATCCAAACATCCATCCATCCATCCATCCATCCATCCAGCCAGCCAGCCAGCCAGTCACCCACCCACCCACCCACCCATCCATCAATCCATCCATCCATCCATCCATCCATCCATCCACCCACCAACCAAACAACCTACCCACCCATCCAACCACCCTCTCCTCCACCTACCCACCCACATGCCTTTCCGTGTGTCCAGCAATCCATTTTTTTAGCTTTCACACACGCACACACGCACGTACGCACGCACGCACGTACGCACGCACGCACGCACGCACGCACGCACGCACGCACGCACGCACGCACGCACGCACGCACGCACGCACGCACGCACGCACGCACGCACGCACGCACGCACGCACGCACGCACGCACGCACGCACGCACGCACGCACTATCTTCTCTCTCTCTCTCCCTCCCTCCCTCCCTCCCACCCTCCCCCACCCCTCTCTCTCTCTCTCTCTCTCTCTCTCTCTCTCGATCACGCTCTCATATCACCTTACCACAAAAATACACAAATATGTTGTAGATAGCCAGTATGTAAATGCTCTAATTAAGTAATATACGGGTTCTATCATGAATCGTAGGCCTAACTTGCGGCCATCCGTTAATATCGGTTATATTGATCGCTAATAGCGCGGACTAAATCCGATGGATACAAGTTAGACTGTGACGATGTTGAGGCAATCGTGAATATACACGTCGCCATGTCACTGACTGACAATAGAATAAAGCGTTTGGCATGGGACAGACACTTTCATTAATGTTAAGTTTTCCGTGATTCGTTTCCGGCCGGGACCACGTCTATTATTGGCTGTCTGTGGTATATGGACTGGTCTCTAGCTCACTATGAATAAAGGAAGATTGACCTGTATTGTCATCAGTTTTATCCTCTCGGCATTTAAAGATGGCACAGACATTTTGCAGCTATGCATTCTTCTCCTGTTCATTCTCCAGCATGGTTAACGTGAATGCCCCGCACTGGTTGCCTGCTCAACTGTTGAGAGTTTTAAATAGCATGACACGCTCTTCTTTACATTCATGAGGCGAGAATGCAGAATGTGCGTGCGTGCGTGCGTGTGTGCGTGCGTGCGTGCGTGCGTGCGTGCGTGCGTGCGTGCGTGCGTGCGTGCGTGCGTGCGTACGTGCGTGCATGCGTGCGTGCGTATGTGTGTATGTTGTGTGTGTGCGTGCGTGCGTGCGTGCGTGTTTGTGTGTGCGTGTGTGCGTGGTTGATTGCATGCGTGCGTGTGTATGCGTACAACTTCACGAAAGCATCATTGTAGCATTCAATCTCTGCCCACAGACGCGCGATGTTTACATGCTGGCTTATCTCCCGAGGTCTTCTAACTTTGCAAACTAATTTATCATTCCTTCCAATGACAAAGTGATGCCTTGATTTAATCGAAGCCAGTAATAAAACTGGACGGGGAATTCTCAGCCACGTCTTTGCTTCTCTAAGCTGTCAATTATATTATCGTCGCTGGGTTGCGGTTGGTTGAAACAATAATTACGAATACAGGAGTTGATTAACGATATAGTCCTTTGTCCTTAGACTTGTCAAAGGCGGCCCGATTATTAATAGCTTATTACCTTTCAATCCAGCACCTGCCATTAAAATGCATTTAGGTGGAACTCCTAGATTCTAAATTCTGGCAATGCCCTTTCCAGTTTTTGCCATGCCTAACACATTTCTCGTTAAGCTCCACCCACGCTTCCCCCGGTTTAGGATCGATCGATCCCGAACGCGCTAACTATCAATTACCAGAAAATTATTCAAGTAAGCTGTTGAATATTTTGAAACTAATTTGAAAGGTCGATGTTGCTGTCTATGGCAGCAACGGCGCCCAGTCAAATTAGTTTCAAAATATTCAACAACACGTGTATTAAATAGCAAAGCCATACACCTCGTACGACTTGACCGACTATTAAAGGGAAACACCAGACCCTCCATACAACTGTGTATAAAATTAATCTACAGACCGTAACGTCTTCATAAATATAATTGTAAGATCTGTGCTCAAATTAGAAGTATATATCTTCGTTATTTAAATATGTGATACATTAGTTAAATTTCTATTCCCGAATGAGGCGTATGACGTCATAAGTTGAACGTTTTTCTCGTTGTCATCCAACGCTATCGCAATAAAATTGCGAATTGCGTTTTTATAAGGGGGTTCTCTTCAGCGGTTTTAGGAATATATAAACTATATTTGTGGAAATGTTGAGGAATATATACTAACAGTACTTTGTCTGATTTCTCTGATGGTGCCAATTTTGGCGTGAAGTTTTGATCTTGAGATAAATGAATGACGCGATAGTATAGGAAAATCAATATAATTGCCACTATTGAATCAACACTCTCACTGGCGCTACGGCAGATAATGTTATTAAAGTTTCATCTATTAATATGAGAGTTTAAATAGTGTGTACATACATCCAGTCCATCTTTAGGTACTTATGTTTTCATATTAGCCTCAAAACTTCCTGAAATATTGTGATGTTAGTGTATTTGCCAGGTATCTTCATAGAAAATGCCCATCTAAAGGTTCGGCAATTAATGTATGAAAATAACAAAGACATTCCATCAATTTGCGATAGAGTGATACGCGTCTTAATCTCTTCAATCTGTACATATATAAATGATGTCGATAGCATTATCACCGATAGAGATATCGCCATCCAAATTGCATGCACTCCTGTCTTCAGAGTGCCGTTATTATGGTTCTTGTCGGATGGGATTCAACCTATGACGTCATAGGTTAAATTAACTCTCAGAAAATTATAGTAACATAGCGTTATTTAACACCATTTTACTCGGATTTATATACAAATGTTGGGGGAAAGCTTTACACAGTAGCTTAAATATGGGCTCTACAATAGAACTGCGTGTTTTATGCAAACGATGGTGACCCTCCTTGTGTTCCCCTTTAAGCGTTTAAATCGGACTAAATTGAGTCATTCATGCTGTAATTGATTAGGGCCTCATCCTACACGTCACGCAGTTGATTAGGACGTCATTTGACATCATTTGATGGATGGATAAACTGGAAAGAGTCATTACCAATACAGGCGGTGATATCATCCTTTGTCTTTAAACTTGTCAAAGGCGGTCTGAGAACTAATAGCTCAGTATTGTTCAATCAAGCATCTGCCATTACACTGTATTTAGATGGAATTCCTAGATTCTAAGTTCTGGCAATTCGATCGTCAGAAAATGACTCCTGATTTGCAATGAGAGATCGATCAACCATTAGCAGGCTTCAGCTATATAAATCGCATTAAACTATGTAGGATACAATGAAATAATCTATATTATTCTTTATATGTGCATACTGGCATATGTAAGTGTTCTTGCAAAACGATTTAGCCCACCTGTCCATTTACAGATATTTTTACTAAGGAAGCAGCGGCGTTAGTGAATTTATTATCAAGGCAAATTTATTATATGTGAAGTCAGGTTTCCAGCATTTCAGAATGTGATGAATTAACATTTACGAAGTTTCGAACTGTGTCCATAAATAGTAACGCACACAGGAGTATTCCTCGTTGTAATCTACAGTTATCATATTCCAGGAACTGTCACATCAACTGGTAAGAAACTCGAAGTTCATTGATGTGGCATCTTTTGAAGCATATTGGTACTGCCAGGTCTTTGGGAGAGTGAGATCTGCAGCATGATCATTAGACAAAGATCACAACATCCAGCTGCCAATGATGCCAGTTTACTCGCTTACACTTTTTGGTGAGAGGATTTTCTAATTAACAAGAATTACAATCGAAATGACGCGTTAATTGAATTCCGTTTTATTCCAAGCAGATTGCAAATGTTATAACATAAGCTAAATGGTAAGATTTCTTGGAGGTTTCGATATGAAGGCAGTTTTAATAGACATAATAAAACATCTTATTGCAAAGCCACCACTGTCAATTCGGGTGGGGCCATGGGGGTGGGGGTGGGGGGCATTTGGTTCAAGACTAAAGTTGATGTCCCCGAGAAGCTGCTCTAAATTACTGACCGAAGCAAATGCAAGAACCTGGTAGTAAGCAAATTTGTAACACAACGTTACAAAAGCGTTTAATTTAAAAGCAAACATATATTAAATACAGAAGACCGTGTTCTGAAATGGGATATCATCTATAGTAGGTGCGGATAGTGTGGCAGCTAACCACATCGGATCTTTATACAGATCATACCAATGAACCAGCAGTGGAATACATTGTGGTGAAGAACATGAGCTGGATCACATTTTTGCGTGCCCGCTCAACGGGCACGCTTCTATTTATTGCTGTCTAGAATTGCCTATAGGCGCGGCCATTTCGTGCAGGGGATTGTGGGGCTGTGTATCGCGAGATCCCCATCGAAACGAGATCTAATAATTCTCGGCGCGAAGACACAGCTCTATTTTTAGATTGCTGGATATCTCATAATTATTATCTTCATGCGCGTGATTCATGGCGAGTTCTCCTATTTGTTCTGGTCCGACTGTAATAGAGTTTGCGCGGCGATGACCGCTTAATTATTTTAAGAAACAGCCAACGGAACTCCAAATAACTACTCTAAATAAGTCCTTTTTTGCTGGAGGACTGCGTACAAAACATGTTTATCATTCCTTCTGCAGATGAAGTACTCAAGCACACGCCCACTCGCGGCGTCTCTTATATGTCCACTTTAGCACTCTATCAAACTGACCACAAATGGCTTCTTGTGGTGATCGTGAGAAATGTCCATTTGCATTAGCTACTCGCCGGGGAACTTGTTTTGAAAGTTTACCACTGGAAAGACTGGTTGGATAACCGATCTTATAATTCCAGTAGTAAATTGCAAAAGAAAAAGCACAATGGTCTCTTGGATGGCAATTAGACATAGGACATTTTGTATGATAATGGATTTTTCTGATCTGTTTCTGCGGTATATGACGTCATAATTATTTAGGTCAGATGTAGCTGGATATCACAATCAAAATGTGTATCTAGCTCCACCAGGAACATTGAATAGCCAGTCAAGTATGCGAATTGCTCGTCTTTAATATTTAATCAACATGCTGTTGAATAGTTTGATACTAATTTGACTAGATGCTGTTCGAATTGTATTGCTATTTATTCAACAGTCAGTTTCTACGATAATGGCTTGGTTCGATCTGTAACTGAAGCATATGACGCCATAATTAATTACGTCATATACAGGCTGACGTCACAATCCAAAATGTGTAAATGAATGGCGTATCGAGCTCAGTCATGAACATTGAATAGTCCGGCAAGTGTACGAATTGTATGTCTTTACTGTTTAATCAACATCGTGTTGAATATTTTGAAACTAATTTGACCTGGCATTGCTGCGGCCAGAGGCAGCAAACCTTTAAAAGCACCCAGTCAAATTAGTTTCAAAATAGTCATCAGCTTACCTGTATAATTACCTTGAAATTAGAAGTCTGGGAAGTCGTTATTCAGCGTATATATATATACATCGATTCCAACACGCAAAAAAGGGGTGGAGCTTAGCTAGAAATAGGCGTGGCATACCTAGAACTGGATCCCTCTATTGAAATTGTCATGAGCAAATTGAGCATTACATGGCTAATACCACTTGGTAATGCGTGGCCCACACAATATGGACCACTTCTATTAAGAGACCACCCATATTTATAGGTTAACATATTTTAACACGGCCAATCATAGATTGTTGGCCTGAATACAATATACTCGTCCTCTGACGGAGGGAGGATAATTAATACCATTTGCTAATGGGCATTTTCATGTTGTCTATCTATCATATTATGTCATATGATGTCATAATCAACGACGTGACGCATATGATGACGTCATAATCATGACGTCATGACTGAATCGGTTTTAGTCCGTCTTAAATGCTTAATAGACCGACACGTTGTACGAATTGTATGTCTTTGTTATTTACAAAACATGCTGGTGAATATTTTGAAACTAATTTGACTGGGCGATGTTACTGCAACACGCAGCAACAACACCCAGTCAAATTGGTTTAAAAAAAGTCAACACCTTACCTGTATAGTTTTCTGGAAATTGATGGTCAAGAAGCTTAGAGATCCATCGACACCAACACGAGCGCGGTATTAATGTATTAATATACCATTCGGATTCAGTGGCCGATTGACTAACGTTAGGCCTATGGAAGTCATTTCAAGCAACCGCCACCAAGATGTGACTTACTTGGGCACAATTGTGTGTTTTCTAACAAAATCCTTTAGAATGTTTAACACCGAAATTTCAATATCTCAGATAAAGACAACTATACGAATATCTGTTTAATACTTTGACTGGTAGCCCACCCCACCCTACCCACTTACTTGTTGCTATCATAGACCTGTATTAAGTATTGCAACTAAAACGGCTGTCCATGTAAGCCTACCATTTTCTCTTATTGTAGTTTAACCCTTTCATGAGGAGGCCACCAAAACCGGCCTCGACAGTGATCTAGAGGATATTAATTTGCAGGTCAAGAGAAGATAGTTTTTGAAAATTCACCACTGAAATGACAGGGTTAATAAATTATGAGGACGACGATGATGTACCATGTCTGTTTAACCTTTCCCGTATTGTATTATAGTATGATTCACATTTGTTGCATTCGAGATAGGGTAAAAATTGTTACAGACAGTCTTGAGGCGTACTATGTGTGTGGTAAATTTCAAAAGAAAAACATACATAATAATATTGTAGAGGGCGAAAAAGTAGACAGAGTTCGCTAACAATAATGGATCCATCTAAAAATAAAGGCTTGGCTTCTTCGAAACTACACCTCTAATGTAATGCCCTGTCATCTTTTTACGTTATCACACCGACTAGACTGTTACACAGACTCAACTTCGGATAGCAAACAGACCGGGACCCAGTCTATCTCCGTAGCGGACTGTAAAAGCAACACTGTGGATCGTGAAATCACCACGTCAATGGCTACTGAATAGACCCCTACATACGAGATACATTTCTCGATCTCGTATGGAAAGAGAACTCGTGGGATACGAATGAATAATGAATGTGTGATTATCAGTAGTATCCTTTTGTCTTTAATCCATCCGTGGGAATAAATCCATGTAGGGCCAATGCAATTATGTAGCAGTATTGATAGACTACCAATCTTCCAAATTTCCAGTCAAAACTGCTGTCAATAATATTGTAGCAGATTGTCGAATACAGACATCAACCGAAAGTGTAGGCCTATGCATGTGCTAAGTTAAGCACGTCTACAGGAAATTCGGCCACAGAATTTCAACCATATAGTTAGATAGGTATATCAATACGCTAGTAAAGTAATGGATTGAGGTTAAACAAATTTTACCATGAAGTAATTTCGCAGTGCACAATTTCATACCGAAAATTTGCTAAATCTCCGGTGATTCACAGTTTTCAGTGCCCTATTGTCTGTAGTATGTTTAGCCCCATAATTTCACCTACATAGACTTGAGCCTTAGTACTCTAGGTATATTCCGAATCTAACAAATTATAGATGAAATAATTTTATTAGGTAGAAATTGGCTTACATGTTGGGGTTTTCGTGCTTTTCGGTGCCCTACTGTCTGTATGTAATATGGTCGGGATTTGAATACGATAGTTATATTGGGAATTTAAAATAGGTTTGGCCACATAATTTCACCGATATGGTTAGATAGCGATATGAACACGCTAATGAATCTTGAGTTTTCTACCACGTAGTAATTTCGGAATATTCAATTTAGTAGCCACGGACAGTTGTCAAATGCTAACAATTTACTATATTCGGTATCAGAATGTCTGCTCTCGATTTGTAATAATTTTTTTATATATGGATGTATAAAACTCAATATGAGCTAGTGCTTTTGCACAATTCTACCATCAAGTAATCTCATCGTAGGTGGTTATGTATTCGCCGTATGGCCTCATTATAATATGGTTGGTTCACATTCACCACAATCAGATAGATGTCGGTATGTCCTGGCATATCGCTCATAATGGGTTCGGCCCCAGAATGTCACCCATATGTTTAGATAGGTATAGACATACGCTCACGGAGTAGTGTGATTTAAAACTATCTACCATGAAATAATTTCGGCTCAAATTTAGGCCGATTCACGGTTTTCGTTGCACCCAGTCAAATTAGTTTCAAAATAGTCATCAGCTTACCTGTATAGTTACCTTGAAATTGGAAATCTGGGAATTCATTATTATATATATATCTCGATTCCAACACGCAAAAAGGGGTGGAGCTTAGCTAGAAATAGGCGTGCTATACCTAGAAATGGAACCCTCTATTGAAATTGGCATGAGCAAATTGATCATTACAGGGCTAATACCACTTGTTAATGCGTGGTCCACACAATATGGACCACTTGTATTAAGAGAGCACCCGTATTTATAGGTCACATATTTTAACAAGGCCAATCATAGATTGTAGACCCTTGCTATCCCGAACGCACGTAGACCCGAATACAATACACTCATCCTCTGACGGAGCGAGGGTAATTAATACCACTTGCTAATGGGCCTTTTCACGTTGTCTATTCATCATATTACGTCATATGAAGTCATAATTAATTAAGTGACGCGTAGGATAACGTCATAATAATGAAGTCATGACTAACTCGATTTAGTCCATCTTAAATGCTTAATAATCTGACAGGTTGTACGAATTGTATGTTTTTGTTATTTAATAAAAATGATGTTGAATATTTTGAAAGTAATTTGACTAGACGCTGTTGCTGCCATAGGCAGCAACATGACCCAGTCAATTTGGTGTCAACATATTCCACG
>CM067371.1:15684730-15759730 GCA_034401795.1 Chaetoderma sp. LZ-2023a
GTGCGTCAATAAAATAAAAATACATATACTGCCAGAGCCGTGCTGGAATCAGAGTACAATAGGCGTAAAAGCCTAGGATTGAATTGTGGCGGTTGCATCCACAGATAGTCCCATATGAATCGTCAATGTGTCAGTATATCAGACATGTGAAAACTGGTCCGCCAATCCTTGACTTTTTAGTCTTGGTGCGGTGGTCCAGTGGAAAGATGCCTGGTTGCTGATGCTATGCGGAGTTGCAGAATGGCGGTTCGATCCCCCGACCGGGAGATGGTGATCAACAAATTAAACTAATGGGTGCATCACTGTCGGCTAAGTTAGCACATGGAAATTGAAGCCGCACGTTTCCAGTGCGTCAATAAAATAAAAATACATATACTGCCAGAGCCGTGCTGGAGTCAGAGTACAATAGAAGTAAAAAGCCTAGGATTGAATCGTGGCAGGTGCATCCACAGATAGTCCCATATGAATCGTCAGTGTGTCAGTATATCAGACATGTGAAAGCTGGTCGGCCAAACCTTGACGTTTTAGTCTTGGCTCGGTGGTCCAGTGGAAAGATGTCTGGTTGATGATGCTATGCGGAGTTGCAGAATGGCGGCACATGCACTCGGTCAAACTAGTTTCAAAATATTCAACAGCTTACCTGCATAGGCGTCTGGACATTTGTAGTCAGGGAGTTCAGGGATTGATTGATTCCAACAGGGGCGGGGCGTGGCTGGAGCCTAGCTGGAGATGGGTGGGGCATGGCTAAAACTGGAATCCTCCCTTGAGATCTAGCCTGATCATGCGCAATCTTCCATAGATTTAGACATATATTATTGGTTTAAAAACAGGTCTCAATGACTACGCAGTCCTTGTCCTTAATCTGTACCACAGCTGATTAGATGATATCTGCTGTGTATTCTGAAAGGTTGTGTAACTTTGATTACGTTAATGACATATACAGCTTTGAACAGAATTCCTTTCGAAATGTCAACCAGTACACATTGTAGATATGGGATCGTCTGGTGGGAAGTCATAACCCCGCTGGATATCTTATATTTACGAGTAAGTCCTAAGTGAAATTTAAATTTGAAAATTCCAGGTGAGCTAATGGACCGATTGACTGCATATCTTTATATTTAGTTTATTATTATTATTATACGGTAACAAGTTGACATCAGCCAGTGCTGATGATGTACAGTTTCGACGAAACCTGATCGAGTGTTGGATAAAGTTTTACCCCTAAAAAGTGCAACAGTCGAATTGATTAGGATAAGGTCTACGGTTCTGAGTTGATGGTTATCTGGAAATAGTTGAGATGAGAGTTGTTGCTGTTCAGTCGGCACACACTTTTAAAATATTCAGCAGTTGTTTAGTGTACTAGTTTAGAAAATAATCAATGCAGAAGAATCGATGGAACCGTACGTGACAAACGGACGTTAGTTGATGACGATAGGCATTCTGATTATCATACGAGAATAGAACAACACCAGCTGGCAATGAGATCATACAGCTCATGTGCCTATTAACTCTAGTATCCTACAGGCGTATTCACGATAGGCAATGGACAGGACATAGACATTGTAGCTTCCTGTAGGAATGAATAACATAATCGAAATTTGTATATCAACTATATGTCACTCATACAATGGCATGCAACAACAACACATTCCATAATGTTGTTAGTTAGCTGACAGATCGCATCAAATCAGAACCAGCCAACACCGCTTTGTCTATGTGAGGCAGCAGCTCTATAGAATAATAGCACAGAGTTTGATTGATCAGAATGACGTCACGATCAATGAGCGTCGATCAAACTCTGTAGCAGAGAATTAAATAGAATAGGTTTCAAAGTAAAAGTCGAAATGAAGTGATCATTGATTGGCCAGAACGACCAACATTTAGTAGGTAATACCTTCTAGGAAGGAATAAGCAGAAGTTGATTGGTGGACTGATTATCCGGGCCAATCAAGCTGTGCTTATAATATACCTAGAAGATATAAATATCGCAATATGTATATATCTATATATCATAATATGTATAGATCCTCAGAGATGCTGAAGACTATATATGAAGCACTTTGCAGTTAGTAAAGTAATCAATCCAACACCAGGGTTCCGTAGCACATCGCTGGTGCTACGTCAGTTGCTAGAAGAAATATATACTTGATTAAATACAGTCAGGTAGTAGATCAGAAATTTATCAAAGTAGTATATTAGTTTTGTACAGTTAAATTATATCAGTTATTACAACTTATCATCTTACCAACGTAAGACAATAGTTTGGTTGTTATTTAAAAGTAGGACTCTAGCGTTGAGAGCAACACTCAACCCGAAGCCGAGAATCTTCAGTGTCAGATAGGCCCGATAGTCTCATAGAAATATCGTCGCACTTCATCTCAGTGACGAGGCGAGCCGAGTATCATCTTTCTGCTCCTTCATCGGTACGAGGTTGTCGCAGCAACCGTTCAAACATCATAATCTTACCGTTGGCGTAGCAGGAATCATCATCGTTTAGGAAACCACCCGGAGATCCAAAATCTTCAACATGAACAAAGAGAATGGAGATTATACCACATTTCAATAGTAACATGATGAAAGCATTAACGGCACTGCCTATTGTTAAATGGAGAGTATTCTGTTTGATATCTTTGTGAATAAATTATTTTCGGCTTGATAACTACTAGGATGTTGCAATTGTGGAGGATACCAAAGGAAGATTAATATCATTGTAGGCTTCATATACGCAACTCGGGCTATAATAATCACATTGGGCTCTCCCACTACCGTTACCTGAAAAATTAATTTCTTGATAAAACTGCTTTAAATATTCACGTACACAGTAATGATGTCAATAATGAAGCTAAGAAATTATAAAAAGGAATTTACCAATGAAACTTTCCAGTTTTAGCTATGCCCCATCCACCCACACGCCGCTCGTGTTGGGGCCGATCGACCCCTACTGAACTCCCTGGCTATCAACTTCCAGAAAACTTCACAGGTAGGTTGTTGACTATTTTGAAACTAATTTGACTGGGTTTTGTTGCTGCCTATGGCAACAACAGCGCCCAGTCAAATTAGTTTCGAAATATTCATCAGCATCTAGATTAAATAGTAAAGACATACAATTCGTACAACAACGCTTAGTCGGTCGCCAATTACGAGTTCTTGACGCGCTTATCTACGTCATTCATGACAACATTTATTATGGTGTCATCTTACACGTCACGCAGTTAATTATGACGTCATGTGATTGCTGGATACACTGGTAACGCCCATTAGATGTCAACACTGCATTGGGCAGCTAACTGGCACAATTATATAATTTTATTTTTTTATTTCAATGACCGTCATATGGACTTGTCTTACGAAGGATATAATTAACGCAACAAGAAGTAGTTGCCGTATATATATATATATATATATATATATATATATATATATATATATATATATATATATATATATAAGTATTCTCTGAAACAAAGGAAGGAATTCGATCCATATACTCAGGGGGCATCACAATGGAATTGGATACGATGGTGGATGGTGGATGTAATATGGTGAATATGTAATCAAAGCCAGATTAGCTAAGCATACAATGTGTTAATAAGTAGCATTGAAGGTGATAAAGAGATGGACACAGAAGATATAATGAGGGTGGAGAACATGCAAGACTGGAGTGACAGTGAGTGAGAGGTGAGAGAGATGTGTCTGCGTGTGCGTGTGCGTGGTCTCTCTCTCCCTCTCTCTCTCTCTCCCTCTCTCTCTCCCTCTCCCTCTCTCCCTCTCCCTCTCCCTCCTCTCCCCCTATCCCTCCCTCCCTCCCTCCCTCCCTCTCTCTCTCTCTCTCTCTCTCTCTCTCCCTCTCCCTCTCCCTCTCCCCCCCGCCCGCCCCCTCTCCCTCCCTCGCTCCCTAGTAGTAGTAGCAGTAGTTGTAGTGGCAGTAGTAGTAGTAGTAGTAGTAGTAGTAGTAGTAGTAGTAGTAGTAGTAGTAGTAGTAGTAGTAATAGTAGTAGTAGTAGTAGTAGTGGTGGTGGTGGTGGTAGTAGTAGTAGTAGTAGTAGTAGTAGTAGTAGTAGTAGTAGTAGTAGTAGTAGTAGTAGTGGTAGCAGCAGCAGCGGCAGCAGCAGCAGCAGAAGCAGCAGCGGCGACGACCACGGCGACAGCAGTAGACCAGTAGCAATAGTAGTGCAGCAGCATCCGCCGCCGCCACCGCAGCGGCAGCAGCATCAGCAGCAGCAGCAGCAGTGGCTCTATTAACATGAGCAGCAGCAGTAGTAATAACAGTAGTAGCTCGAGTTCAAGATCTGCTTATTTAACGCTAACTATGTATATCCTGTGGAAGTAAATATGTAGAGAGTTTGCTATAACAGTGGGGGTACAATATACGTAATTAATTTTACATAAATATATAGATGCTCACATACAAATACGCATAAGTTCATATTAATCCTTCGAACCATGTGTTCCCAAATTTGATCGTAACCGTGCAATGGTGCACGTAAATGGCTAGAAGAATGAAGGGCCATTCAAAATATAGACTCTGCATTACGAATTAAAGGTGCATATTCATAGCAGAATATTTGAAAATAAAATTGTTAAAATTGTATATATTTAGAAGCTCAAAATGTGTGACTAGATGTAATGAAGCGAAATAAATCTTAACATATGATGACTTCATTCCGTATAAATAATTATTATATTATAATATAATATAATTATTATTATATTTACTGTGTGAATTTGAATTAGGGACTCGTATACGTCGGATCCCTAATATAATTTCACATGTTAACAATTTGTATTAATAGGCCTATAGATATACCTAATGAAATCGTCGCGTGTTAAGATTTATTTCATATTATTACATCACACAATTTAAATCTCTAAAAGTATACACTTTTAAATTTTATTTCCAAGGATTCTGCTGTGAATGTGTACCTTTAAACAAAGTTAGAAATAATTCTACGCAGAGAATCATGTCTATAACGGACACTCTCTCTATGGGTTATGCACACGTGGAACGTGGTCACTAAAGACAAGTAGCACCATGATGCAACTCATTTTCAATAGTAGGACTAAATGGTTTTAAGACCACATGATGGCGATTCCTTAAGACATGTCCACACATCTTAAAATATAGTTATCATTTTGCGCAAAAGCAAGTGTCGATAACAGACAGGTTTAACTGTACAATGGCCTAGATTCCCCATGCATTCTCCGCGCAATAGTAGGCGGGCGCGCGAATAGCGTAGACTTTGCGCAGAGCTTTATGAATACAACGCTTCGCTAAACAGGCACGCTCGCAGGTCCCCGCTAAGCACACACGCGCAGCAGAGGCAACGCAATGTTTTGCAGGTTTTTTGTTTTTTTTTATAAATAAGACCCCTGACTATTTGGTTATTTGTTTATTTGTGTGTTTGTTTGTTTGTCGGTCGGACAGACGGTCAGCCGGTCATCGATCAGCGGGTCTTCGGTTGGTCGGTCGGTCGGTCGGTCGGTCGGTCGGTCGGTCGGTCGGTCGGTTGGTCTGTCGGTTGATTGCATCCTTGATTGATTGATTGCTTGATTGCTTACTCACTACTATAATGGTGTCGTTTTACACTTGAATTGCGATAATTTAAAGCGATGCTAATCTCATCTCAAATGTTGTATTGCACCGATAGAATATGGTTTACGGATTCCATACCATTCATATCCTGTCACATTCCCTGCAATTATCTGTTTTGTAGTATCGATTAAATGTTGAACAGTGATCGACACCATTTTGTCTCCTCAAGCTATTGCGTGTGATGTCATGTAAGCTCCAATGTATCACATTCTTTATTATGTGATGCTCATCCTATTGAATATTTTGAAACAAATTTGACTGGAAGTTGTTGCTGCCTATGGCGGCAACAACTTCCAATCAAATTGGTTTCAAAATATTCAACATATTACCTGTAGGATTACTTTTATACGGCATTGCCAAACTATAGCTGGCGCATCTATGACTGAGCGTATATACAGAGGCAGACATACCACGGTTTTTCTGATTGGTTGAAAACTAAATCATGACAGCCATCATAGGGTGTAGAAATGTGCCAGCATTTAACTACTAAATCCTGAATATCCATTCCTTAGCTGCGTGATAAAAAGCTTAAAATTACCTGGATAGTTTATGACAGGCGTATTAGATCACCTGAATAGATATCAAGAGCTGGGATTAATTATACTTTAAGTAACTCACAAAACATTCCTAAATAGGTGAGGTCTGGCGTACAGCACCTATTCACGGAATGGCGAGACATGGCACCGTTTCTTGCTGGTTCATGCTATACACTGTGTACGCGTTGATGTATACACCTGTGCAAAAGTTAAGCACCAGCAAAAACAATAGAACGTAGAAACATGATGGTACAACTAGGCTGCCATACTTTTTGTCCCCGCGTTAGCTGACATAATTCCAAGTACGAAATGGATATGCATGCATGACTTCACGCCGCTTAATGTGCGTGCGTGGCGGGAAACAGCACACGTGTTCAGTTATGTACAAGCCCAGTTTGAGGTGTAGAACATTACATACAGATTTAGGCGACAAGATTAGGAATTTTGTGTTCATGACCGTGGTTTATTTGTACAGAGAGAATTAGCTCTTGATTGTGAACCGCTATGGCAAGACGAAGGTTAAGTGATCGTGTGAAATGGCAAATCATAGGCATGCATACCACTGGTATGTCATGCAGAGAGATTGGCAGACAGCTGAACATTAACCATACTGTACTCAGTCGTTTGATTGCAAAACATGGGCAAACTAACGAGGTGAAGGACAGGCCTAGATCTGGAAGACCGAAGAAGACTACTGCCCGTGATGATCGAGCCCTAGTACGCCTTGTTAGGAGATCTCCATTCACCAACAGCAGAGTTCTCAGCCAGCAATGGGAAACGCGCAATAGAGTGTCAATGTCTACCGTCAAAAGGAGACTGTATGCTGCTGGCATGAAAGCTAGGAGACCTGTCAGACGTCTTCTCCTCACTGCACACCACAAAGAGGAGCGTCTGAGGTGGTGCAACGAAAGAAGACACTGGAACATGAGATCCTGGAGACGGGTACACTGGTCCGATGAAAGTCAGTTCCTGCTTCATGCCACAGATGGTCGAACTCGTGTATGGAGGTCCAGACGCACGGCGTACGACCAACGTAACATCATGGAAGAAGTTCCATTTGGTGGAGGTTCCGTTATGATATGGGGGTGCATCTCATTTGATTGTAAGCTGGATCTGTTGACTGTACCTGGAACACTAAATGGACAAAGATATCAAGATTCCATACTGGATAGAGTTGTGGTCCCTCATTTTGTAAATCATGCACCTGGAACCCACCCTATATTCATGGATGACAACGCCCGACCACATCGTGCTAGAGCTGTGCATGAATGCCTCCGCCAGAATGCCATCGAAACCCTACCATGGCCAGCAAGGAGCCCTGACATGAACCATATTGAGCATATCTGGGACATTGTGGGAAACATGGTGAGAAGGAGGGATCGTCCTGTGCAGAACCTACAGGAATTAACAGACGCACTCCATCTTGAATGGCAACGAATACCACAATGGCGTATCAGTCGGTTGGTGACCAGCATGAGACGTCGTCTCCAGACCGTCATCCAGGCACAAGGTGGATATACCCGGTATTAATAATGACAGTCTCAAACTCGTGCACAGATGTTAAACTTCGTTTTCAGACACCATTAATGACAATCTAGCCACATGTGTCAACTGTAGGGCAATAGTTGTCAGTTGTGTCAACGTAACCATATTCAGGCCTCGTTTTCAAGTTCAAACAAAAACATACAGTGTTTCCCCACCATCATAATCAGCATTCCTCTAGTTGCATTATTACCTCTTGCACTAAGATGGATGGGTACATAAATGTTTATGCTATTGCTTTCTTCATAGCACATGAATATACCCTCGCATGTGCGTAAAAATAGGGTGGTGCTTAACTTTTGCACAGGTGTATATATCAACTTGTTAGAAACATAAATGTGTATGTTAATATTGTATTTCCTTTGTCCTTTTACTGAGGATTTCTTAGATACTGTAGGCCAACGTTGGATATAGCTTCATAATAAATTCTGACATGTACCGCTAGATATATGTCTCTGTTCGCGCAGATACATGAGACTGGCAAGTGATCAAATGCACAGACGACATGACCGTTTTGTTCGAGAATGCCGGTATAATAATGGAGTCCACGAATTTGGCGTCTGGGAACGCCTATACATCATAAGATATCTAAGGCTACAGAAGAAGAAACACAATAATATCAGAATATAGTGGTTTCACCTATCCATTCTAAATCTTAAGTAAGTAATATTCTCACTACCGGAAATTAGTATTTAATTTCCCGAATGAGACACCGTGTTGATAGTGTCTGTAACTCAATGTCACAGAAATGTTGCCGTGTAGATGAAACTGATGATTAAATTTTCTGAATGCAACACACGGTATCCTAAACGTGGTGACTCAATATTTCCCATAGCTGAAAGGCTGCCCTTCAAAGAGGTGATGCAATGTTATATCAGCTGATAATATCCCGTCAGCTTGTATACAGCTTCCATGTAGGTGCTTGTTACTTTTAAATGCAAATGTAGTAGCATTCTAGAACGTAAGTTAACCAAGATATTCGCTTTCTGCAATTCAGGCACACTTCCACTATTTGTGTTCACTGAGAAAATAAATAATTTTCACAAATCACTATCTCTTGGGAGAGGCCTCAATATCACGTTGCAGTAGCAAGAGAAGCAGCAGCAACAACGACGACGACGACGACGACGACGACGACGACGACGACGACGACGACAAAAACAACAACAATGGCAACGACAACGACGGCGACGATTACAAAGACGACGACGACGACAAAAACAACAACAATGGCAACGACAACGACGGCGACGATTACAAAGACGACGACGACGACAAAGACTACGAAGACGACGCCGACGACGACGACGACAACAACAACAACAACAACAACAACAACAATAACAACAACAACAACAGCGGCAAAACGACGACAACGCCGCCTCCGCGGCCGCCGGTGACTCAATATTTCTAGCCACACATTGATTCATTATTTTATTGATTCTCCGTTAGAACGTTGGACTGAATTTATGTCATCGTTTCACTCCTGTTAGTTGTCGTGAAGTCACAATCTGGTAATAAATCTGTCTCTGTATCTGTCACTCTCAAATAAAAAGACTGAATAGATTGCTCGTTTATGACTGCAGGCAGAATATCCTCTAGAAAACCAATACTAATCGTATTGCTGACTTCTGATATGGTCATATGATAACTGCGACCGGATTGCACCCAGCAACTCTAGAGGAATTGCATGGTAATTACCAGATAATTGAGATGCAGTTAGAAATGACCTCTAGAATGAGTTCATCAAAAGACTATCGTCTAGGGTTACTAAGGGCAGACATTAGGAGAAATCAATACCTAATTTATCGCTGTCCTTTTCTAGCGTCATTGTTATTGTCATTATATCGTCATCAGTTCTCATTTTACATGGATTACGACCGACAGCTCTCTCTCTCTCCCTCGTTCTCGCTCTCTCTCTCTCTCTCTCTCTCTCTCTCACGCGCGCTCTCTCGCGTGCTCTCTCTCCCTCCCTCTCCCCCTCTCGTTCTCTCTCCCTCCCTTCCTCCATCTCTCCTTCCCAACCTCCCCCTCTCTCCCCCCTCTCCCCCCTCTCTCTCTCTCACGCTTTCTCTCTCTCTCTCTCACGCTTTCTCTCTCTCTCTCTCTCTCTCTCTCTCTCTCTCTCTCTCTCTATCTCTCTCTCGCTCTCTCTCCATGGCTTTTCTAACTATGCACACGGAATGTGCGTGCAACTCCTAGACTAAGAGCTGCACATGTTATGTGTCGTACACATAATCTGGTGTCGTTTGAGTTTTGCATACAAGTTACAGTTACAGTTATTAAGGAAGTGCCACTGTACTGGTGTCACGATTGAGGCACGGCACAGTGTGTGTCTTATTACTGTAGAATTGGCATTAGTTTGCCTTTATGACGTAAGGCGATGTGTTGCGAGAGCGAGTGTCAGTGTCAGTGTTAATGTCGTTGTTCTTGTCGGTATCCACGCGGCTTAAGCTTAGGGTTAGCCATTGTCAAATGACAATGTAATCAAGAAATAGTTATCAGAATGCAATAAACCGGCACAGGTGTGTTCAATGCTATCATTAGGACTAGTGTATATATAAAAAAAAAAATTAATTTAAAAAAATTTCCCACTTTTTTTCGGCCTTTGATTTTAGTCAATTGTATGACTTCGGCTCAAGGCTTTTTTTTGCTCTGGCTAAGTTTTTATAACGAATCTTAGTAACGTACCCGCCAGCACCAAACCGAAATCGATTTTCAAAAATTGTCCATATTCTTCCAGTGTTTGAATTTAGACCATTAGAGTCAGACGAGAGTTGTATGGTATTTTGGAAGCTTTCTATCTCCCTGTCTCACGTAAAGCTAGGTGGACAGCGTATACCGCTCGGAAAGCAGGAGTAAAATATATTTCCCTGTATGTAGAATGAATGTGTAGGCGTTCAATAATCAGCGTCCTAGTTTTCTCCTGATGCTTTCTATTCCACTGTCTCGCTTTGAGCAATGCTAGAGCGGTGTGTGATTGTGATACTGATCAAGGAGCTAGGGTCAAACATGGTAATTCACCTTTCCAGAGTATCCATCATTGATTTTACCTCATATGACGTCATAATCAGCCAAGCCGCGTGTATGATGACGTCATAATCCTTACGTCATAAATGATTTTATTAGGCCCGTCTTTAACTCTTAATAGTAAGACACGTTGTAAGAATTATGTCTCTACTATTTAATACACATGCTGATGAATATTTTGAAACTAATTTGACTGGGCGCCTATGGCAGCAACAGCACACCCAGTCAAATCAGTTTCAAAATATTTAACAGCTTACCTGTACAGTTTCTGGAAATTGATGGTCTGGAAGTTCAGAGATCGATCGATCCCAGCACGAGTGAGGTGTGGTTGAAGCTTAGATCGAGATGGGCGGGGCATAGCTAAAAATGGAAAGGTTCATTGAATAAATATACAACAATATCACTTTCTATTTGCCGTAATGACTGTATATGGTGGTGGCTAGGCTGCTCTAATGATGGTATATGGTGGTGGCTAGGCTGTCCTAATGATGGTATATGGTGGTGGCTAGGCTGTTATCATGATGGTATATGGTGGTGGCTAGGCTGTTCTAATGACGGTATATGGTGCTGGCTAGGCTGTTCTAATGATGGTATATGGTGGTGGCTATGTTGTTCTAATGATGGTATATGGTGGTAGCTAGGCTGTTCTAATGATGGTATATGGTGCTGGCTAGGTTGTTCTAATGATGGTATATGGTGTTGGCTAGGCCATTCTAATGATGGTATATGGTGGTGGCTAGGCTGTTCTAATGATGGTATATGGTGGTGGTATAGGTTGTTCTAATGATGGTATATGGTAGTGGCTAGGTTGTTCTAATGATGATATATGGTGGTGGCTAGGTTGTTCTAGTGATGATATATGGTGATGGATAGGTTGTTCTAATGATCGTATATGGTGGTGGCTAGGCTGTTCTAATGATGGTATATGGTGGTGGCTAGGCTGTTCTGATGATGGTATATGATGGTGGCTAGGTTGTTCTAATGATGGTATATGGTGGTGGCAAGGTTGTTCTAATGATGGTATATGGTGGTGGCTAGGCTGTTCTAATGATGGTATATGATGGCGGCTGGGCTGTTCTAAAGATGGTATATGGTGGTGGCTAGGTTGTTCTAATGATGGTATATGGTGGTGGCTAGGCTGTTCTAATGATGGTATATGGTGGTGGCAAGGTTGTTCTAATGATGGTATATGATGGCGGCTGGGCTGTTCTAAAGATGGTATATGATGGTGGCTAGGTTGTTCTAATGATGGTATATGGTGGTGACTAGGCTGTTCTAATGATGGTATATGGTGGTGGCTAGGTTGTTCTAATGATGGTATATGGTGGTGGCTAGGCTGTGCTAATGATGGTATATGGTGGCGGCTGGGCTGTTCTAATGATAGTATATGGTGGTGGCTGGGCTGTTCTAATGATGCTATATGGTGGCGGCTAGGTTGTTCTAATGATGGTATATGGTGGTGGTATAGGTTGTTCTAATGATGGTATATGGTAGTGGCTATGTTGTTCTAATGATGATATATGGTGGTGGCTAGGTTGTTCTAGTGATGATATATGGTGATGGATAGGTTGTTCTAATGATCGTATATGGGGGTGGCTAGGTTGTTCTAATGATGGGATATGGTGGCGGCTAGGTTGTTCTAATGATGGTATATGGTGGTGGCTAGACTGTTCTAATGATGGTATATGGTGGTGGCTAGGCTGTTCTAATGATGGTATATGGTGGTCGCTAGGCTGTTCTAATGATGGTATATGGTGTCGGCTAGGCTGTTCTAATGATGGTATGTGGTGGTGTCTAGGTTGTTCTAATGATGGTATATGGTGCTGGCTAGGCTGTTCTAATGATTGTATATGGTGGTGGCTAGGCTGTTCTAATGATGGTATATGGTGGTGGCTAGGCTGTTCTAATGATGGTATATGGTGCTGGCTAGACTGTACTAGAGGTGGTATATGGTGATGGCCAGGTTGTTCTAATTGACGGTGGATAGAGTAATGGAGCTTTCCAGTTTTAGGTATGTCCCACCCAATCTCTAACTAAGCTCCGCCCACGCTGTGCCCGTGTTGGAATCAATGGATACCTGCACTCTCTGAATCTCAATTTCCAGAAAACCATACGGGTAAGGTGTTAAATATTTCGAAAATAATTTGACTGGGTCATGTTGCTGCCCATGACAGCAACAGCGCCCAGTTAAATTAGTTTCAAAATATTCAACAGCATGTTTATTAAAAAGCAAAGACATACAATTCGTACAACGCGTCGGTCTATTAAGCATTTAAACAAGAGGGAACGAGAGAGAGAAAGAGAGGCGATGAGAGGGGGCGGAAGAGCGGGAGAGAGTGAGAGAGACAGAGTGAGGAGAAAGGGGCTAGGGAGAAAGAGGGAGAGAGAAAGCGAGAGAGGGAGAGAGAGTGTGGGCGAGAGGGCGCCGCGCGAGAGAGATAGATAGGGAGAGCGAGAGAGAGAGATAGAGAGAGAGAGAGAGAGGGGGAGAGAGAGAGGGGGGAGGGAGGGAGGCAGGCAGGCAGGGAGGGAGGGAGAGAGAGAGAGAGAAAGCGAGAGAGAGAGAGGGAGAGAGAGAGCGAGAGAGAGAGAAAGCGAGAGAGACAGAGGGGTTTGGGAGAGAGAAAAAGAACGAGAGAGATAGAGATGGAGAGAGAGAGAGAGAGAGAGAGAGAGAGAGAGAGAGAGCGAGAGAGCGTGAGAGAGAGAGAGAGAAAGAGAGTCTAAATCGAGTCATTCATGCTCTAATTGATTATGACGCCATCTTACACGTTACGTTGTTGATTATGACGTCATATGGTGGATGGATAAATTGGAAAGGTGCATTGAAAGATCAGTACATCGACTGATCAATGATTGAAAGCTGAGAAATTTCCACTGATACAGAATATTTGTCAGTTTTTTTGTGTCCGACCCAGAAAGAAACGTGTAGTGGTCAGCTATGTCAAATGATGTAGGTATATCAATTGATACATGCGAGTATAGCGCAACCAATGGGCGAAATATGCCGCATACACGATCTCGCATTAAATGCGTCTTTTATTTGCTCTTACTTCCTGCTTGGAACTGGAGTGAGACGCTATATTCTTTCTGGTGGCGGGTCATCAAAGATACTGTACCCTCAGCACTCTATATCGGAAGCGTCACTATTTTCTGGCGCCAGTGAGTCGTGTTCTTCTTCAGATTCCGGACTCTTGTAGGAGGCGAGGAAAAGAATCAATTGAGCACGTAATTGGATCTGGTTCACCAGCAGATGTTTCCGAGCCATCGATTGGTTGACGAGAACTGCGACGGTTCCTTTGCTGCTGGGAGTCACTCTTGTCTGCAGTACGGTTACCATTGGAGCATGGTATTAATGAAGAGCGTACAGTGTTCTACGATGCACTAGTCTGAGAGACGGCGATGTAGCAGCAGTGCTACCGATGCTACCACCCAGCGTAAAGCAAGATAATCGGCTCTGTCAACCGCATTCATTACATTGCCAGATTCCTCGGATCAATGGGAGAAGCAACACTATCGGATCTATGCGCCGTTAAACTTCAGCAATGACACGTGGATATTAGTGATTCGTCGTTGAGACGAAAAGAAAAATTCCAATTAGCATATTTTTAGATCAGATGATATTATGGATATTTTGTTATAGAAAAGTGTATGACTTTATCTCAGGTGTTTAGAGATGAGAGGAAATGGATGTAAATTTATTTGCTTCATTTTGGATTTTCACAGTCGGTGAGTAATTAAAAATATTAATTTATTTAAGCCTATCTATAAGAACTAGCTCTCTATCATATACACACGTCGGTTATTAGTTAACACATGTGGTTTTGTCATCGTTCAGATCTCTTAAACAATCATCATCTGGTGACCACCTAAATCTCCCTCGGCGGTATCAAGAGTATTAAGAGATCATTCGCCATTACGGACTGTATGCTGCTTTTAGGAGGCATTCAGGGAAGAGCTTATTATGACCATTGTGTGCAGTGACATGCTGCCGACAGACAAGCCAAATTGGTATCAATGCTGAAAACATCATGTTACTCTGTTTAATAGCGAAATGCCCTGCCACGCCGTATAAGAAAGCTACATCAAATAGGACGAAGAGGCCAGGAAATAGTTACATAACAAATTGCGCTAACCTCAGGCTTGGATGTTGTAATTAATACCTCTCACTCTCTCTCTCCCTCGCTCCCTCTATCCCTCCCTCCCCCCTCTCCCTCGCTCCCTCCCTCTCTCTCTCTCGCTCTCTCTGTCTCTCTCTCTCTCTCTCTACCCCCCCCCCCCCCATATCTCTCCCCTTTTCCCCCTCTCTTTCTCTCTCCATTTCTCTCCTCTCTTTCTCGCTCACACACTTCCTCCACCCCTCCCTCCCTCTCGCCCTCGCTCTCTCCCCTCTCTCTTTCTCTCTCGCTCTCGCTCTCTCTCGCTCTCTCCCCCTCTCTCTCTCTCTCTCTCTCTCTCTCTCGCTCTCTCTCTCTCTCTCTCTCTCTCTCTCATTTTCTCCCCTTTCGCTAGCTCCCTCCCTTCCTTTCCCCTTCCTGATTCCCCCCTCTCCCCTCCCTTGGCACCGACTCACTCTCCCTGATTCTGGCCCTCCGCCAAACTCTTTCCCTAAGCTCCACCGTCTCTATTGCCCTCCAACACACTGCCCACCTCTCCTCCTCTCTCTTCCACCCCTCTCGTCCTCTTTCGCTCCCTCTGCCCCATCCTTTCGTCCATCCATCTTTCTCTCACCATCTCCGTGCCTCTCACCTTCCATCTCTATCTACCCGCGCACTCTCCATTTCCCTCACATACCCTCCCTCCCTCGCCCCTCTCTTTCCCTTTCTCCTTATCTCCCTCTCTCCCTCAATCCAACTTTCCCGTGTTCCTTCTCGCCTTCCTTCATCCCCCCCCCCCCCTCTCTCTCTCTCTCTCTCTCTCTCTCTCTCTCTCTCTCTCTCTCTCTCTCTCTCTCTCTCTCTCTCTCTCTCTCTATCCCACCTCACTTTCTGACTTGCTCCCTCGCGTTCTCACTTACTTCCTCTCTCCCCGTCCCTCGCTCCTCCATCCCTCCAACCCCCGCCCCATCACACGAATTCTCTTACCCCACCCCCCGCAGAATTTCTCCATCGGTTCCCACTCCCTCCATAAGCCTCACGCCCTCTCTGTCTCTACCAGCCTCTCCCGCTTTCCCTCTCCCAACCACACCAAATCTTTCACCCTCTCCCTGCCCTCGCCTTCCGTCTCTATATATCTACCCCGATTTTTCAATTTCCCTCACCCTCCCTTCCTCAACCTCCCTTCCTCGGCCTCCCTCCCTCACCCTCTCTCCCTCTCCCTCACCCTCCCTCCCTCAGCCTCTCCCTCACTCTCTCTCTCTTTCACCCTCCTTCCTTCACCCTCCCTCCCTCACCACCCCTCCCTCACCTGCCTCCCTTGGCCCCTCTCCCTCACCCTCACTCCCTCACCCTCCCTCCCTCCCTCACCCTCCCTCCCTCACCCTCCCTCCCTCGGCCTCTCTCCCTCACCCTCCATCCCTCACCCTCCCTCCACCCTCCTTCCCGCGGCCTCTCTCCCTCATCCTCCTTCCCTCACCATCCCCCCCCTCACCCTCCGGCCCTCACCCTCCCTACCTCCCTCGGCCTCTCTCTCGCCATCTTTACAAACAACATCTTGTTCTCTAGCGACAAAATCCTTGAATAACATACATATATCTAATCTGTACTGAGATCTATTTGAACAGATATGCATTGTACCGTGAACCTTACATTGCGTGTATTCTTCAAACTCTATTTTATTATTCAATGATAATGCTGGGCAAGTCTTATCAATGCGGGTCAGACACGGAAGCTGCTGGTCAAATCTTATCGATACGGGCCAGACACGGACGTTGCTAGGGGTAAATCCTGAATACAGATGCATAATACGAAGTCAGGCACGAGAATAGAGTCTTTGACAGACACATTGAACATACGTCTTATGTGATTTGTGCCGTGTTGCCATGTCCACTACTAGCTTCTCGTGGTGCGTGGACACGATTCTTGTCAACTATGGATAGATGCAGATTGGTCAACGCTGACATCGGGGATAGGTTCCCAGCATTGATCACAGGATTAACATGATACCAGTGAAAAGCTGGCAGGGATTTTTGGCAGTTATCGATTCTTGTAGCGCTCCTGTTCATTTCTTCAGCTGGCAGGGCCGTTAGTCTGAGTATCTTCGACTGGTTCTTTGCTCATTAGGGCGTGAATGACGCTTCAGAACTCTAAATGGTTTGCCACTTTGTGCCCTGTTCTCGTAAGGTCAGAGATAGGATTATCTATTTACACACGACAGCATCGCAGTAGTGTTCAATAGCTGATTACAAATGCGTGGTGTTTGCACTGTGATCTGCTCGCTCTCGCTGTACGATAGCTATAGCTCACACAATGTACGGAGAATTATCTCAAACTCATTTCTCCTCACCAACCTCCACCCACCCCACCCACCCCATCCCCTGTAACACGAGATGTATATGTGTAATCGAACCGAATGATACGACTGGAAGGTCAATTGCCAGCCACACCTTCAGCCTGATTAGTTGTTAATTATATTAAAATTGTTTGTGTGCGATTGGCTGAAAACAATAATTACCAATAATGGCTGCAGTTAACTATGCCCTTGGTCTCGTCTTTCTTGCAGACAGAACAAACTGTTAACATGTTGCTTATTAAACGGTCAGCCCCTCTATGCCTATATAAAGGATTCAGATGTAACTCCTAAATTGCGTTTCTAACAGAAGAGGATATTTCTAATGCGAGAAAGCGAATACTCGTGATGCACAATAACGTTAACGTACAATTCAGACCATTGAAACACTGACTCTAACGTAATATGAAAACACGTGTCTTACATATCACCCAAGTTTGCAGTAGAACCAATGCTATTGTAAAACGCCTATTTTGAAACCAATTTTGCTGAACGCTACTGCTGTTGTGTTTTGTATTTTAATCCCAAAATCGGCATTCGGCTTCGCGACCCACAGGTAAGCTACCCCCTCCAAATTCGAAGAAGATCCCTCCAATAGGATCAGTTATTAAAATGTCTTATGATGAAAGTAGAAGAAGAAGAAGAAGAACAAGAAGAAGAAGACCAACAACAACAACAACAACAACAACAACAACGGCAGCAACAGCAGCAACAACAACCACACTTCATTGACCCTGGCGACGCGGGTACATGTGCACCTTTCTCCTGACATCATGCCCAAACAAATAAGGGTATGGAAATGAACCATCATCAAAACATCTTCAACATTTATGATTAGTCGGAGTGAGCGGATTCAGCTGTCATTTGTCAATAGATGAATCCAGTCTGTCAAGCGTATATCGTTGTAATAAATTACGTCATATGTAGGCTGACGCCACAATCTACATATAATGAATGGTATATCTAAGTCCTTCATTAACGCTTAACTGTCCGTCAAGTTGTACAAATGACTTGTTTTTACTATTCAATGACCATTCTGTTGAATAGTTTGAAACTAATTTGATTACCCGTGTAGTTGCATCCATTCCCTCTGAGTATTAAAGCCGAGTGTTAAAGCCGTACCGATAGCAGTATCGCTCAAAGCCGCATGCTCTAAAATTAAAAACGCTATAATAATACATCATTATAGTTATTCTCATCATTAGTAAGCCTTGTATGGCTAAGAGGCAATTACCATTATTCTCTGTCAACTGCTTGCTGCTGACGGAAAGATGTGCTCCATAAGTAATTTGGTTTCACAAGATGGTCTCCACAAGAGGATCACTCATTATTTGCATCGTGGCTCATTAAATGACAGAATATCCGCTCATATTCGCTCTGACCCGCACGCATTTCAAGTTACTCACTTTATCTTCCGCATACATAAACCACAGCCAGCGTATCCCTTTGAGGGTGTAATCAAATATGTAATTGTGTTGTGAGGATGGGGGAAAGGATACACTTAATCTGCCTCTGCAATCAACTCCTCCACTACGAGGTTTATCGAAGGCAGCAATTCATTCTATGTTACGAAATACGTAGATGAGGAGCAAGGGCATTGGTGAAAACAAAGTGAAAGGATAATTTTGAGAAGGACACTCACGCTAACAATACTGCATAAATAATCCTGTAGAATAATGCACGACCCAGACGGACAGCTAAATCTGTCGGTTCCGTAAAGAGAGGATGTTGCATCGGTTCTGGTCCCCTGCAATTCCTATTTAATCTAACTCTCTGATAAAGTAAAATATACCATGAGTCACCTGAAGAATTTTATCAACGAGTCAGTAATAAGTTGACTCTATAACTTTATATACACGACAATAGTGGGGTAGGGGAATGCACCTTTGTTACTCGAGAAACTTGTTGTGATAAAGACACACAAGCACACCCACCATCATGCACACGCGCGCGTACGCGCCCACGCAAATACTCACGCGCAACTGCACGTTATTCCGGATTAAGTCTCTAGTGAGAACAAGGCCTACGTATCACGGAAAAGGAATAGATTTGTTATTTATACCTCTTTGTTATAAAAATAAAGGATGTGTCTATATTTTGCATAGACTGGGTAATGTGTACAATAATAGAAAGACATGAACCAGCAACTATTGATGAAGGTCACTCACGACTGGATCTACGGTAATTCTGTTATGCATAGAACATGTCGAAAAATAGAATATATGTTTAAGATGTGCGTTGTTATTTGCTCAGCATGGCACATTCTGTTTTAACTTAGTTTTTAAAGCGTAATACTGTTTATGAGGAATTACTCTGGTGACAAAACTGTATTTAAGCGACACTTATATTGTTTGTCTTATCCGCTAGAACAATGGGTGGATCTGATGCGTCACTCGAGTATCTGACATCATAATCATTTACGGCACTATTTAGATGAAATCGCACTCATAATAGCATAGACAGAGTTCTGTCAGGAAAATCCAAAAGTGTTTTACAAGTGTACGAACTGTATGTCTTTGATACAATTACAACTTAATACATATTCTATCAAATTAATTAAAAAAAAAAAATTAATTAGCTTACCTATATATTTATCTTGAAATTTAGATTCTGGCAATTCAGATTTCAACTGTTCAAATACCTAGAAATGCAGAGTGATGGTGCTTAGCCAGACACGAGCGTGGCATAGCTAGAAATAGAGAGGATGGAGCTTAGCTAGACACGAGCGTGGCATAGCTAGAAATAAAGAGGATGGAGCTTAGCTAGACACGAGCGTGGCATAGCTAGAAATAAAGATGATGGAGCGTAGCTAGACACGAGCGTGGCATAGTTAGAAATAAAGAGGATTGAGCTTAGCTAGACACGAGCGTGGCATAGCTAGACATAAAGAGGATTGAGCTTAGCTAGACACGAGCGTGGCATAGTTAGAAATAAAGAGGATTGAGCTTAGCTAGACACGAGCGTGGCATAGCTAGACATAAAGAGGATGGAGCGTAGCTAGACACGAGCGTGGCATAGCTAGACATAAAGAGGATGGAGCTTAGCTAGACACGAGCGTGGCATAGCTAGAAATAAAGAGGATGGAGCGTAGCCAGACCCAAGCGTGGCATATCTAGAAATACAGAGGATGGAGCTTAGCTAGACACGAGCGTGATATAGCTAGAGATAAAGAGGACGGAGCGTAGCTAGACACGAGCGTGACACAGCTAGATATAAAGAGGATAGAGCATAGCTAGACACAAGCGTGGCATAGCTAGAAATAAAGAGGATGGAGCTTAGCTAGACAGGAGCGTGGCATGGCTAGAAATAGAGAGTATGGAGCTTAGCTAGACACGAGCGTGACATAGCTAGAAATAAAGAGGATGGAGCTTAGCTAGACCCAAACGTGGCATATCTTGAAATAGAGAGGATGGAGGTTAGCTAGACACGATCGTGACATAGATAGAAATAGAGCGGATGGAGCGTAGCTAGACACAAGCGTGACATAGCTAGACATAAAGAGGATAGAACTTAGCTAGACACGAGCGTGACATAGCTAGAAATAAAGAGGATGGAGCTTAGCTAGACACGAGCATGGCATAGCTAGAAATAGAGAGGATGGAGCTTAGCTAGACCCAAGCGTGGCATAGCTAGAAATAGAGAGGATGGAGCTTAGCTAGACCCAAGCGTGGCATAGCTAGAAATAGAGAGGATGGAGCTTAGCTAGACACGAGCGTGGCATGGCTAGAAATAGAGAGGATGGAGCTTAGCTAGACGCGAGCGTGGCATAGCTAGAACTAGAGAGGATGGAGCTTAGCTAGACACGAGCGTGGCATAGCTAGAAATAAAGAGGATTGAGCTTAGGTAGACACAAGCGTGGTATAGCTAGAAATAAAGAGGATGGAGCGTAGCTAGACACGAGCGTGGCATAGCTAGAACTAGAGAGGATGGAGCTTAGCTAGACACGAGCATGGCATAGCTAGAAATAGCGAGGATGGAACTTAGCTAGACACGAGCGTGGCATAGCTAGAAATAGAGAGGATGGAGCTTAGCTAGACCCAAGCGTGGCATAGCTAGAAATAGAGAGGATGGAGCTTAGCTAGACCCAAGCGTGGCATAGCTAGAAATAGAGAGGATGGAGCTTAGCTAGACACGAGCGTGGCATGGCTAGAAATAGAGAGGATGGAGCTTAGCTAGACGCGAGCGTGGCATAGCTAGAACTAGAGAGGATGGAGCTTAGCTAGACACGAGCATGGCATAGCTAGAAATAGAGAGGATGGAACTTAGCTAGACACGAGCGTGGCATAGCTAGAAATAAAGAGGATTGAGCTTAGGTAGACACAAGCGTGGTATAGCTAGAAATAAAGAGGATGGAGCGTAGCTAGACACGAGCGTGGCATAGCTAGAAATAGAGAGGAAGGAGCTTAGCTAGACCCAAGCGTGGCATAGCTAGACATAGAGAGGATGGAGCTTAGCTAGACATGAGCGTGGCATGGCTAGAAATAGTTGGCATGGGCTTAGTGTGTGGAATGTCTACTTGAATTCGTTTTCTTAGATTAATCTTATATCATTGAAATATTAAATACCCATTTGTAGTGTAGTAAATCTCAATGCCCTATGTTTATACATGATTCAAATGTATACATGGCTACTGTTTCGAAGTTGGCGTAGTCAGATTTGACTTTATTTGCTACAAGACTGTACACACAAACATAAAGTAATAGACACGCCATTTTGGTGATTCTTTGCTACCACCAACGTAAAGAACGACCATCAATTGACATCAAATTATATTTACAATAGGGGATTGTTGTATTAAGTGACCACCAGAGCTTAGTCACCCAATCGTTCTATCCTGTCCATATTTCTAGCTATGCCAACCCCATTTCTACATATTCCGACATCATGTCTAACCATGCCGTCCCCGCCCACTTCTAGGTATTCTGCGAGCATGTCTAGCCATGCTCTGCCCACAGTTTACACACGTTAAGACCAATCTATATACTTTGCACGCTGAATTCCCAGAATCCCAATTTGAAAGAAATTATTCAGGTAAGCTGATGTATATTTTGAGAGTAATTCGACTACTACCCGTCGAGGTAGTTTCACAATATTCAACGGGATGTGTATTAAATTGTGAATTTATCAAAGACGTTTCTATCTTCACCACGAAACTATACGTCACTGTGATTATCAGCTAACTAGTGACACAATTGATCAAGACATCATATACTTATGTCACAGATCGGATCTCCCCATATTTGCACCAGCTTTCAGCTTTATATTAATACATGATCCCATTATAGCTAATAACATCTTCCTGTTTTCGTGACCCTGAGACAAATGAAATTATCTGTAGTCACACGCCCTGAGAATGACACATGATTATTATATACCGGCTATCATCACCTGGATAGCATTATAGATAAATGCCATAATAATCCGCCAATTTGTCAGGATTTCCACACTGGTGTCCTACATCTTTATCTGATTGCTTACGATAGATCAGACAAGGTTGTGTATTGTTTACATATACCATAATGCATCACATACATAGCTAATTTGTGATGAGTTTTTATTCAATTAACTAGACATGGTTTGTAATACATTTTCAGCCTGCTTCCAGAAAACAACTGTTACCCCCACCGAACCCCACTCCAACAAGAAATAATAAAGCTTCTGTTAAAAGTAGGACCAGTGCTTACGAATACAGCAACTACTAAAGTGATAATCACATTATATTGGTTATGTTTGCCGATCACGTAGTAGTGACAATTAGATACAGTCCGAGCTTGAAAGTGTTGGCGAATATTGACGCCATAAGGATATAGTCTCAGCACTGAACAGTACATACTACTCGATCAGTGACTCTAAGAAACAGTGCTGGCCAGTGTCAGTGCAAGCATTACGTGCCTATGTAAGACTAAACGATAGATAAATGATAAAGTATCCTTGCAAATGCGTGGAACACTGGTAAAGTTTACATGATACCATCTACCATCTACCTATAAATGACTCATAGCTTTAAATTCTGAAACACGCAATCTCAATGATTTTAACCAAAGATATGGAACGATTACCAAGATTCAATATAGATTGCATCCCTGCATGCCATAGAACATATGTCTCAGGCTTGATTGAAACCATATGCACATTGAATAATAATGGAACACGCATTGGTAACATTTCCGATCATGATGCGGCGACCAGCAATGGAATGAGTGATTTCCATGTCTCTCTTTCTGCCACGACAAAAATAATAAATTAATTGATTTCCTCTCGTTGGTGAAGGCCTGGGAAACATAATTTCAATTCCTACAACAAACCAGGTGTGCTATCAGAAACGACACACGTTTAATATATATGGAAACACTTGCATTAGCGATTGCATAATCATTCGTTTATAGCTAAGATCATGCACATATTATATTTCCTTCCATAGCTGCAATCTAAAAACATAATATAATCACAAATCATAAAGCATTTTTCCAGAAAATCTATATATGTATAATAGATTTGTATTATAAGAGATTGCAGTTTGTGAAAGGTGCGCAATCATCTAACAGGTTATGATATTTATTCAAGCACCTGTTGCGAAGGCTATATTTCTAAAAGTTAAAGACGCGTGTGGTGTGACCAGTGTATGGTCGGACACCGCCTATCTTGGGTGAGCATTCCCAGATCGGGATGAATCATTCACACGTTAAACTACTACACCTAGTAGCCTTGATCCGACACATTTGTGTGCTGTCAAAAATGTTATGTTAAAATCTGAATACTGTTGCTGCCCACGGATATAAGTATACATACAGAATGAAGAGCTTTGTTCAATATATACAATTTTCTTATACGATTTGGAATATCATATTGATAACAGGCGGCAAACCATATCTTTAATCTAACCAAACTTCCTTGGTTTTCATATCCGCCCACAATTTTATAAGACAACTTAGGAATATGAAGATTTGTCCCTCTCCATACTTTAGTATGTAGCTACTATTAAAGGTCCTAAGGTGCATCTCTTTTCATTCATTTGGGCTTCTTAAGAGGAATATTATGTTATTCTCTCTGGTATTGTGTTTCTAGCAGCTTACTGAATAAATCATACGATTTAAGGTTGGACTTTGCCGATGTAGGCAAGGGGCTGGTCTAATGAGGGATACAGAGTGGTCATATCATAGACAGGACTGACATCATCTCTACATATTCTCCAAACTGTAGACACTAAGAGATTTTTACTGTCCAAAAAATAACGAACGAGTACAAGGTACATATATAGTTGTTGTATGGCATCATTAATATAATGCCTACATATGTGATCTAGTTATGCTCCTTGATAAAATGACGCTATTAGTATTATTAAAAAATTGTCTCGATTTCCATTATCTGCTGATAGGCTAGCATAGTTTGTACAAAGCAGCATGTCGTGATGCCATAGCCTTCTCTATTCAGTCGTATGAAGCCAGTGACGATGAGGCCTAGAGAAAGTTCTGACTAGTGTCAGTTAATACTGTTGAATGGAAGAAGTCAGCCAGTTTAGTATGGCTTAATAATTAACATTGTGCATTGCTAATGAGATACTTAATGCATCAGCTTGGTACTTAATCCTCCCCTCAACATCCATTGCCTTTTAGGGCATCTGAACGTTCACTATGACAACAAATTAAAATTTGTTGTCATAGCATAATCAGAACTGATTGATGCGGATCTATCGCATTCAATCATAGACAAATCTTGCTGTAATATCTGACAAATCTCGAATAAACAGGAACTCATCTGAAAATAGATTCTATTTAATTCACCTTTCCAGAGTAGCCATCGATGATCTGACGGCATGTGAGGTCATACTCAGCTAAGCGGCGTGTAGGATGACCGCATAATCCTTACATCATAAATGATTATATTAGGCCCGTCTTTAACTCTTAATAGTCCGACACGTTGTATGAATTGTATGTCTCCACTATTTAATAAACACGCTGTTGAATATTTTGAAACTAATTTGACTGTGCACTGTTGCTGCCGTAGGCAACAACAGCACCCAGTGAAATTAGTTTCAAAATATGCAAAAGCATATCTGTATAGTTTTCTGGAAATTGATAGTCAGGGAGTTCAGAGATCGATCGATCATAACACGAGCGAGATGTGGGTGAAGCTTAGCTAGAGATGGGCAGGGCATAGCTAAAAAGGGAAGAAAAGTCCATTAATGAATCTGTCATGGTCTGTATTTTGAAATGCTCTGACCAAACGAAATATGAAATAAATAATATCAAATGTTCACTCTATCCAGTTAACAAATTGCAAAATTGAGAACATGAGGATAAGATAAGTACGCTAGAAGAGGATTCTGGTTCATTCATGGAAGTCGCAAATTTTACAGTGGTATATTTTCTGATGGGACTATTGTGTACTTGACGCGGCTCACGAAAATTTCAGGAGTTATAACCAAATGCCATCTGATGACAGAATCTACCATAACCGAACACGTCCACGGTCTACTAAAATGCATTCCAATGCACGATGTCAGTGGAAAATTTGCGGGAATTCATACTACTTCATCTGAGCTGCAGAAATACCTAGGTAAAGAGAATATTTCCAGGAATAGGAAAGATATCAACGAATCTGTTATCTGGTTCACTACACACCCTACATTCAATGAGAGGGAATGGGGACATGTTTGTGTCTATTACGGCCAGGAGAGGGAATGGGGTATGTTGGTGTCTAGCATGGCCAGGAGAGGGAATGGGGCATACTGGTGTCTATCATGTTCGGAAAGTTGCTAGTGTCTTTCACAGACCGAAATGGTGCTGAGTTCTATCACAGTCAGGAAAGGAATGGGTCAGCTGTTGTCTATCACGGCCAGGAAAGGAATGGGGCATGCTGCCAGGAAAGTTGCTGCGAGGGACTGGGCATGCTGCTGCCTTTCACAGCCAGGAAAGTTGCCGTCAGGGAATGGGGCATGTTCGTTTCTATTACAGCCGGGAAAGTTGCTGGAAGTGGCATTAAGTCAGACCAAGCATCCCAAATTGGAGAAAAGTGAAAAATATGGTTGATCTGCAGTTGCATCACAATGATCGTGTGAAGACTTTAGCAACAGCAAAGAATTTGGTGAAAGTTTGTGGTAAATTTCCAGGAAATTAATCGCAACATTTTTATGAGCCATGTGTGCTGTGTCATTAATGGGAGAACCGAATTGGACAAATTCGTCTGCTTAGACCTGCCAATTTTGAAATTCTCTCTGGATGATATGGTGTATCATCAACTAAAAAAGAGAACAAAATAGGCACCCATCAACGATGACCTCTGCAGACATGGAGTTTGCACCAAATAAAGATGTCACCATTTGACAAAAGAACCTCTCTAGGAATGGGAAGAATAAGTAGAAGAAAATATGTAGAAGGCAATAAAATCAGTATAAAGTGTAAATCAAATAAGGTATACAACAGCAAAAGATTCAATCAAAATGATATATTTTTGAAGAAAAGTTAACATAACATGGACAAAATGTTCAAAGGAATTATTAGATATAGGTGATCCTACACCAGTGTTTGGTGAGAATACAAGTATCACACGTCTCACTGCTGTAAACCACGAGACAACAAGTTCAGTGAGCAAATAATCTTAACCAGCTGAATATTTCGTAAACAATTTGACCCGAACGTTGTTTGGTGGCGTAATCACCAACATCCCTCAGTCAAATTGTCCTCCATACATTCAGCAAGGGCAAAGCTATAGCTCCTGGAATATGTTGCTATGCAGTATACATTTATGCACCATAGAATGTATAATAATTTTGCTAAATAGAATGTATATAGGATAGGACTGAGCAGAAAATGGGGTGAAAAAAGCACAATAAAATAAAATGTCAAGCCTTTCATCAGGACAGCAGAAGATACAGCTCGTTGTGACAATGTTTAAAATCCCTTCTCTACCACCAATTAGTGGGGGCTGGTCTAATGAATGACTTTGCATCGGTATTGCACATTCACATATTCTAGAACAAATATATGCAAACTATTATATAAGTATATGCAAGTATGTGTGCATATGAATACACGCATAAATTGATGAAGTTGGATATCAGCTCAGATTCAAGCTCTAGTTTATTAAACGCTATGATTTCTCTTGCATGCATTACTATGATGATGTTTGAATGAGCTGTTGTGAGCTATAAATGATCGACAGCAAAATGTTAGCACACACTATTATGGAAGAAAATTATTTTCCATGGTGAGATTTACTATTTAGGAGTTCGAAAATATGCAAACATAATTTATTTTATTAAATGATACAAAAGCATCATTTTGCATGTTATCACTCTTTTCTACTTATGCTCCCCTTTAAAAATGATATGATTAGATATGGATAACAATGGCAGGGTGACTAATATAAATCACCATTGTGCTGAAACAAGTACAGTAGATTAACGTCTACAAGTAGCAAAATAACAAGCTTGACTGCGGTGGATAATATACCAAGTATATTATGTTGTGTAATGGCTAGTCATGCATTACTGCGATGAAGAAGATACAAAAGCAAAATAAAAATAAAGATCTAAGTGTGGAAAAGACAAATAATAGTTTATGTGATAAATCCATATACACACTCTCCATTCTTATTAAATATACCTCACTATTTCTGTATGATCTCATTTAAAACGTGACACAGCTGGATAATTGCGATACGATCATGGCAAACTTGCGTTATAGCTTTGATAAAATAACACATTTATCATCCTTCTAATTTATGAAAGCATGTGAATTACAATTTAATTTAGACAACCATTCAGGTGTGCTATCAGAACACACATATATTCAGAATACATAACAACATTTACATCAGATATTGTTTGTCCCGCAATGCTATTATATCTCATGTATACATTATAAAACTGAATGTAATCATAAATTGTTGAAGACGCATTTCTCTTACACAATAGATTTGTATCATAGAAGTTTGCAGTTTCTGGAAGGTACACACGTATCAAAGAGGCTATGTTATTTATCAATCTACTTTGCTGAGCATAATATTTTCTAATGTGTCTTAAAGTGCAACACCCAGTGATTGGAAAAGCAGCTGTTGATTTTCAGGAATTTATTCATTAACCCTGCAATCCTCAAATTCGATTGAGACAATTTCAATTTCCATATAGAAAATGCCAATATGCTGATTTTCTCGGCTATTCAGCTAGTCATTCCTATAGAAAACTAGTAAAAATAGTCTTCTCTTTATCAGCAAATGGACGTTTCTCAAGACCACTGCAGAAGCCATTCTTGGCCAGCAGAAAATTGTATTTACCGCAACATAGCATCGGGTTGCTCAAAAATAGATTACTCTTGGAAAACGAATCAACATTTCTTTAAAATACTGACAATCGTGAGTTGGGCCAACGTGACTTCCATGGTGTAAAATGAATATTATCTTACTAGCTGTGTTATCATAATATTTGCATCTTAGTTTGCGCATCTTAAGATTCTAGAAGAGAATGCCATTGACAATGTTTTATGGTGTGTGATGATTCATAACATAGCTAACAACATGATCACCATAATCGATACATATATGTACACTTTAAATACACCAAGATATAGGATAGCCAATACAGTGGCAAAGATGCCTGGTATACGAATTCTGTAGGATGACCAGGTTGGTGTTTGCAAACATTGTAAAGTAATTCCGTTCCTTGACAATGGACAGCCTTATATTTATGGGATAAATCTGTGTTTTTCCATTAGCTGAGCTGCTGTGGGTTACTATAATTGTACCAACATATTTTGCACCATTACTTAATAATGAACAATTTCACAAACACGATGTGTGGTCACAATGCAGCACTGCAGGCATTGTAGGAGCCGATCGAGTTGGAGATCTGGTTCTGACAGCTGTCCAGCGATATTGAGGAGTTACAATGGAATTTGAGTATTGATTGAGGATCATTCATCTCAGCATTTGAAGAATTGTCATGGTATATTACTATGTGAATAACTAGAACTATTCTACTTTCCATTCAATCATATACCAAATTGTTATAATATATGTCAAATGCCAAGTGAACAACAACTGGTATGTGTATAGTTAAACATGTTATTGTCTATTTTGGTAATGATCCGAACAAATTTGAATGATTCCAACAGGAGGCTACATACTGTGTATCATGGGAAAGTGAAAACATTGTATGGTTATCTGATGTCTATTTTTCATTGCAAGATAGTCGAGACAATTTTGAGTTCATATCATCAAACTTCAAAGTTAAATTGTCTACAGTGAGAGATATATGTATTATCTGCAACATACATTTACACCATTCCAGTGCACCCCTCGTCTTATTTATGAGAAAATATAAATTGGGAAATGTTGAAGGAACTTGGAATTCCTATGCATTAACAAATATGGGACAGTGGCTAAGCTAAGAAACTTAAAAATTACATTAATTAACCACGCATGCCTACATCTTCCCACCACCATCTTTGTATTGATTTCATGTTCAGGATCTTGATAACCATTCTCTCGACGAGCTCATTTACATCTACATTCTCACTCTACTTAGACACCTATATTCTAGAAGGTGAACTGGTGACTAGGTGGTGATCTATTCAAGATCAGAGCATAAATTCATAGTGGCTCAGAATAACTTAGCAGAATGAAGCAACACCTGCCTGGACTCTGTATTAGCCATGCCTCAAAGATAACTTATGTTATCCGTGCATATTATCGATGGTTATCAGATATTGGTGAAGGATTATAGAGCTATCGTAAATATGATTTTACAATGGCAAACAAAATACTTCATAATCTCCTACAAAGGCAAGCTTGCTTCAAGCAAGATATGGAACATTGTCATTACGTTTATTGGAAAATATCCAAGAGAAAAAATAGATAAAAGCATAATTCTTTATTTGATACAAACTCAATGTCCGCAGAGGACTAATCCAGTACCAGTAATATAGTTTTATTAAATGCATACATCAGCGGCATAATTAAATACTTCTAAAAACTAGGATGTTCTCAGATGTGTGTGCGTGTATGTGCCGGAATGATTGAGTGCATGCATGCGGAAAATGTGTTGTTGTAAGCCCTTGAAACAGCAAAAGGTTAAAAATAGGCGTATTAAAAATGTAACTCAGATATTATGTTGTGGGCAAGAGACGTGGACACACCAGAATTTTCAATGAAAATACATCATTTGTCGACGGCCTATCAGAGGAAACTGCGAGGATATGATAGGAAATTGAATGATTCCAATACTACTATCTGACTAGGAGCAATGGATTATGGTCAGGTCAAGTTGGTGCAGATGTTGAAATCAGAAGTCCTTCGATCAATAAGGCCAATATCCAGAAGGATATCATCTTAATGCTTATATACCATAATGGAAAATGAATCTGTATCTTAATTATTAGTTCTTAATCTTAATTATCACTATATTGTTGAATTGTTGGTTTGTTAATGAGTGACTTTTAAAAGTGACCGATCATTCCTTACATCATTCCTTACATATAACACGAGGGTATCTATGTATGTGAGCCTATTATAGCAAAAGTGCATGTGACAATTCAGAGAAGATATATCTTGAAGGCATGACTACTATGGAAGTACAGAACGATACATGGATGATGTTGCTCAACAGATAGCATACAAACAGCCAGCTTGAATAAGGTACACGTGTCCCATATTAGAAGCAAGACCATGAAGTCGGTCTAAAAGGTTGATTGAGTTGGCATAGACACATGATTGGACTGACCCCCATGAACGATTACATCAAGATAATTTAGCAGTAATCGAATGCGTAAATCTATTAACTGACTTGGTTCTATATGTCTACATATCTCGCAAAGCAGATACATATTAATCTGAAACCACATTTCAGGTAATTTTATAAAGAAGATTGTATTCTGCAATTTCTGCATCATATTATAACAACAGATCATATGGAGATTTACACAATCAGACAAAGCATATATGAATGGCTTTCATTTCTCCCCATCTTTTCCAATCGATTCGTAATTAATTAGTAAGTTTAGCTCTTTCTATTGTGTAAGAGCGACACAATGTTTTACCGCCTTATTTTTATTTTCATTTTCGATTGCCAAGATTACTAGAAGCAAGACGATAAAGTCGGTCTTAAAAGTTGATTGACTTGGCACAGACACATGATTGGACTGGCCCCCATGATAGCTTACATCACGATGATTCAACAGTAACTGAATACATAGCGCTATGGAATGACAGGTTCTATATTTCTCTTCAGGAAGATGTGTGATCAGATGTCCGCTATTTAAACAGATTAATCTGAAATAGCGCTTAGGTAATTTGATAAAGAAGATTGCATTCTGTACCAGTGTTATAATAACAGATTATAGCAATATTTTCACAATCAGACAACGCATATAAAAATAGCTCTTCATTTCTCCCCGTCTTGTGCTATCGATTCGTAGCTAATTTAAGTTCGTTGTTTCTGTGGATAATATCATTGGACGGATATTCTGAAACTAGCATTAATGATTGCTTAGATATCATCAGTAATAAACAGTGGGTTTTGAATGTAAGCAACAGATAACAAATAATTGAAGCAAGTTGCATTGTAAGTTGTGTTTAACACCTTCGTTAGCCGATCAAGTGATCCAATGGTAAACAGCTTCTCTTTGACTGCAAATGAACATTGGCAAAGCAACGAGGTTAATTTTCTTGAGCAATCCACCATTAAAGATGTACACGGTATAATCTTGTGAATACGGCCTGTTTGGCAATATCCTACAAGAGCCGGCTTCCTTTAAACATTATCCAGAATAATCCTTGAAGTTTGCCTGCAGAAGTACACGGGAACGCAGCATCCACAAGTTCCTTATGCTCCTATTATGGTATCTAGTTCATTAAATAAATACATCAGCGACAGCACGAAGCCACTATTTTGACCAATCTCTCGACTCATGGTTGCTATATCGATCATGTGATATAGAAATAGACGGATCGCCGCCTAAAACATTTATCCTGATTTATCTTGTTTATTGCGTAGCCTCTCAGCGGCCATGCATTAATGTATTGAGTCTAGAATTGTCTATAAGCGCGGCCATTTTGCACAGGGGATTTTGGTCCTGCTGGCTGTCTCGCTTACGTTAGTTTATATCTTGCGAGAACGTGAATGATATGTCTCGTGAGATCTCCTTCTATATGCGATTGTGGGATATCTCATAATTATGTTCGTGTGCATGATTCTGATTCTTGGCGAGTTCTCTTCGTTTCTGTGTTTCGACTTGAATAGAGTTTGCACAGAGTTTGCGCGGCCATAACGGCTTAATTATTTTAATCAGCCAATGAAACTCCAAATAACTACTCTTCTTCTGCACGAGGCATATGTACAACACATGTTTATCATTTCTTCTACCGATGAAAGTACATGCTCGTGCGTAGAGTCTCCCCATTATCCTTTCTGAGAAGGAACTCAAGTCAACTGCTCCCAACTTCCACATTTCCTCTTTAGCACTCGATCAAACTTAGCACAAATGGCTCCTGTAGTGATCTTGAGAAATGTCCATTTGCATCACTTACTCACTGAAAAGTCTTTTTTGAAAATTTATCTGTGGAATAAATGGCTGGATAACCGAGTCTATCATTCCAGTTGTAAATTACAAAAAAATCCCAATCATCTCTTGGAAGGAAAATATGCATAGGACATTTTCTATGATGTAAATGGATGAATCTGATCTCTCTCTCACATATATGACATCATAATCATTTACGTCATATGTAGAATGACGTCACTATGAAATTGTGTAATGAATGACGTATCTAGCTTCATCCGGAACATTGAATAGCCTGCCAAGTGTACGAATTACATGCCTTTAATGTTTGCTCAACATTCTGTTGAATATTTGGAAACTAATTTGACTGGGTGCTGTACAAATTGTATGTGTTTACTATTTAATCAACAGTCTATTGGATATTCTGAACCTAATTTGACAGGGCGATGTTGAGGCCATAGGCAGTAACACCAATCAAATTAGTTTCAAAATATTCAACAGCATACTTGTATAGATATTACCTTCAGAAATGTTCATTTGCATCTAACAGGGAACATTTCTGGATTTTATTAACCACTGGAATGACTGACTCGATAACCGAGCCTATCATTACAGTGGTATAATTTAATGAACAATCTTTTGTTGGTCTGCAAAGGGACATATGACAATTTCTATGAAGATGGGTGGATTAGATCTGTCACTCAAGTATATGACCTCATAATCAAATATGATTCTCATAATCAAGTACGTCATAGGCAGGCTGATGTTACAAGCAAAATGTGTAATGAATGGCATATCGAGCCCCATTATGAACATTGAATAGTCCGTCAAGTGTATGAATTATATGGCTTTACTATTTGATTAACATTGTGTTGAATATTTTGAAACTAATTTGACCTGGCGTTGTTTAAGCCAGAGGCAGCAACAATCCTGTAATCAGTTCTTGAACATATGGTAATATACAACACAATATGTATTAGCGCTGTTGCACAATTCTACTCTGAACTAATTTCATAGTATTAGTTACTTATTCGCCAAATAAACAAAGTTTAGACAAAGCCCCATTTTAAAATTATTGGTTCGTATTCATCACATTCAGATAGGCGTCGATATGTCCTGCCATATCGCTGGCATTATGTTCGGCCCCAGAATTTCACTCATATGTTAAGATAGATATATTTTTATCAAGTAGTGAGTTTAAGATAATTTCGTAGTACACAATTTGGTATCGAAAACTGGCTCAAATTTTGGGTGATTCATAGTTTTCGTTGACATATGTTCGCCCCCAGATGTTCACCCTGTTAGTTAGTTAAACTCTGAATTTCGAATTAAAAAAATTCGACCATAAATTAATTTCACAGTACACAATTCCATACAAAAATTGGCTCAAATTTTGGGAGATTCACAGTATTCTGTACCTTCGTGTCTGCAATTATAAGTTCGACCCCATAATTGTACCCATGTGGATAGATACGAATAGATATGAACACGCTAATAGTATCGAGATTTGTAAAACTCTATAGTGTATGTAAAAATAATATATCAATATGTACTAATGCTGTCCAACAGATTGTACAATTCTACCCTCAAATAATGTCATAGTATGTAGCTACTGTATGACAAATACGATATCGATGACAAATTGTTAGTTTACCTAGAATATCTCGACCCTGGCTATCTGGAGGATGATAATGCTCTCTCCCGGGTGGACGGGTTTATATTTTGAATGGGTTTGCTGGTGAAAGCTGTCATGATAGTCTGTAATGAGACACTAATAATCACACAGATAATGTATGGTGATTGTCTGTAAAGAGGACGCCGATAGTGGCACAGACACGGCATGATGAAAGCTAAAGTCACAGCCATGTAGGACATATGTAGCGTATTACAGCTGAATTACCTGCTTCATTATTTAATGCTTCATTACATCACGATCATTGGACGTCCAGACTTGATTGAACGCTGTACTTTCATTTTGCATCCCGAACGAGGTGGGCTGATATGCAAATTAGATCCCGCATCTGGCGTACGGGACAATCGGTTATTCCATATTTTGAGCACAGCTGTGACGTCATTAACACACCTGCGTGTAGTTTTCTCACACAAATTTGTTTCTACATCAGACACACACATACACAGATTTCAGTCTTACACCCTAAACAATTATAAGCAAGGAATTAGAAGTACGCGGATAATAAGCCACATTCCAAACACTTGACAAGCTTATGAGATTAGCACATATGCCAAAATCTTCTTCTTTTGAAATGCACGTGCCCTCTAAATCCTCAAGGCTGAACTACATTTTACAACGCCGATGCGGGTGGGGTGGAGGTTCCTGTACTGCACCCCTCCTAACTCTACTGAGGGATTTACTCCCCTAACATTTGTTTGCTTGTAACTTGTGTTTTACACCCTAGATTCGTGAATCTCGCTACGTGTCAGAATTGCTTGTTTACCTTTGTAATTTAATGCAACTGTGTCAATTTGTTAAGCAGTGCCTGATATTTTAATAATAATGGTATATAGCTTCATACCCTGATATTCATTATTAATTTCAGCTCTGCTCTGTACATGGCTTGACTGTGCAGATTCTGAATCACGTCCGTCCAAGACATACTCGAAGCGACAACACTGTCCAGTTGACGTGGTGACTGCTGCTTTCCAGTGCCTATACGGACTTACCTCACACACTGGGAGTGACCGGGAACTCGAGGCAGGCTCTGACATCGAACATATAAGACAAAAGTGCAGGTAACGAAATAGGTCTAGTCGACGATATTAATAATAGAGTAACCATCTCACCGTCGAAATAACAGTTATTCATTTTCAAGACAACTAGGCAGGAACATTGTTAAATATTCAGAAACTAATTTGCCTGGAACCTCTTGTTCGCAACAGCTCCCAGCCAATTAGTTTCAAGATATTCCGCGAGATATGCATTGCATCATGATGTATTTATCGTCTGCACAGATAACGGATTGTGTTCTAGCTGTGGCGGCCTCTTTAAACAAATATCTGCACACGTCTACACACTAGTGCCCCGTTATCTAATACAATTGGCAATGATCCATAAATGCCCCTCAGCGGAAGACTGTCCGTTTGTATTCTTTACATACGCCAAACAGTTGATGGTAATTGCAGACCCTGGTAATATTTCCTGGACACATCGTGACTTCACTCTCTTAATGTTGTGAAAACAAGAAAATCAAAATGTAACCACCCGTAAATGTGGTTCATCACATAGGTCTAGTTTTATCTGGGGGTTACTAAAACCTGCACACCACCTAGAAGTATCGAGATCTGATATGGTCTTTCTATCAGGTCTGACAGAAAAATTCATTGCATATGTACTAAGCAGTGTGACATTGTAGCTGTGTAAGATGGACGTACCTAAGGCACATGCTTATTATGCTGTCACGCCATCCCTTTTCGTGAGATTGTTGGTTTAGTTCTTCATTTGTTGTTTGTTATTATTTTAGACAATTTGATGTCGATTCCTTTTCTCAGCAGTCATCTGTGGAAAGAGTCTATCTCGTTTCGAAGAGTTCTTTTGTACATGGAAATGTTGGATATATAGGCTGAGAAGATCATTATTTTGGTTTGGTGTTTAATGCTGACAGTGCTAGATCTTTTCTACTGTTTATCTCGTTCTCAATAGCGTATCCTTGTTGGAAGGAATATCATCACGCATCAGACACGATGATTAGATGCAAGCATTTTTTGTGTAAGTATTTAGTTACTGCTTATATTGGTTAAGTTGCACCATGCGACTGCAATTTGAACTCATTGTCAGTATCACATCCAGGAAGATACTGGACTTCACATTCCAGTCGGCAGCCTTTGGTTGTTTGCTAGACTCTTGGTGCAGTTGCTTACAAGAAGCTCTGCTGGATCACATTGCATCGCTTATCGGACTCAGAATGATTATCAGTCAATGTTCATGCACTGACAACTATATGAAACCACAACTGCAAATCAACTGAATGGTAACTTTTGTGGTGCTAAATTAACTCAGTGCACCGACATGAACAGTATATGTGTGCGTGCTCAATGAGTGCACACTCTCATCTCTTCCTTTCTATACCAGAGTTTGATTTTTCACTACATCGGTGATAGCTGGACTGAAGGTGGAAGCGATTAGGTCTACACACACCTAGGAAAGTAGAGCATGCATAGCTGAATCCCAACCCCCTGTTCTTTAGCCAGCCTTGTGGATTGCATTTTATTCAAACTAACACCGCGTATATGATACCTTAATGGATACAGACAAGTAGCTAATGCATGCACACAGAATATGTGTGCTCCAACATAATGGCTAAGCATTTCACATCACAAACACATAGTCATCTAAATAACTATTAGCCAAACTGCTAATATTTTAATTTGCCTTCCATATTTTATAAATGTAGATTAGATTTAAATTAAATACATATCGTTTTGCAAGATGTGTTGTGTCATTATAATGCCCATTTTGATAGACGTAGTATATTGCCTGTTTTAGTTCTACAAATCTCTGTATTTTAGTGACGACAGTTTCGCGCAAACCTTGGGCTGTTTCCGGACTTTGCAGATGTCCTGTACGTCACCGGAAAAGGTGCACCTTTTGAGCCAGCTTGTAGATGTGTGTGCCATGACAACGGCTTTCACACAGTTCTGTGTCAACATGGAGGGTACGTAGTAAAAGACATTTGTACACATGGAGGGAATGCAGTAACAATTTTGTGTACACATGAGTGGTACGTAGTAACAATACTGTGTACATATAGAGCGTCATAATTCTGTGTAAATATGAATGGTACGTAGTAACAGTACTGTGTCCATATAGAGCGTCATAATTCTGTCTAAACATGAAGGGTACGTAGTAACAATGCTGTGTACATATACAGCGTCATAATTCTGTGTAAACTTGAAGGGTACGTAGTAACAATACTGTTCTAATGCTGAAATACAAGTATCACCAATACAACAGTACTGAACGCGATTCTGAGAGGAATTTTATTGAAAGCTGTCGGTTTCCAGCCACGCTAAGCATACACTTTACAGCAGGTCGTTTCTTGTGTTTCATATTTTGTCAAATTTAAAATGGGTTCGATGGGTAGTAAGGTGTTACATTCAGCCCAGTGTTATGTATGTGATAGTGATGTAGAACTAATCTATAACTGCTGAACGCTGAAGGTGATATCCATGATTAACTGCTAATGTTTTTAACTAGTTTGATAACGCATGGACACCAATCGCATTTCATTTCAGACACATATTATGTAATGATGTTGCGATGGATTTATATGTTACATGACCAAAGGTAACTCTCACTCATGTGTTTTCTGTTATGTAATTCGCATCATAGGCTAAATAATCGGCCAATTCTGCTCATGAATTTAACAGCCAATCACCACAAATGATTTAATACCATTATATAAGCCACGAGCAGATAACATAAACTTTCAGTCGGGAACTTGGCTTCTAAAATATGTTTAAAAGTAGGTTGTCATCTTCATCGTCATTACTACTCATGTCAATGGTGGTCGGTGTTGTCTGTCCGTCCGTCCGTCTGTCTGTCTGTCCGTCCGTCCGTCCGTCCGTCTGTCCGTCCGTCCATCCGCCCGCCCGCCCGCCCGCCCGCCCACCCGCCCACCCGCAGGCCTGCCTGCCTGCCTGCCTGCCTGTCTGTCTGCCTGCCTGCCTGCCTGCCTGCCTGCCTGCCTGCCTGCCTGCCTGCCTGCCTGCCTGCCTGCCTGCCTGCCTGCCTGCCTGCCTGCCTGCCTGCCTGCCTGCCTGCCTGCCTACCTGCCTGCCTGCCTGCCTGCCTGCCTGCACATATGTCTGTCTATCCGTCCAAACGCCCATCCGTCTGCCAGCCAGCCCGCCCGCCCGCTCGACAGCTCGCTCGCCCGCCCATCCATCCACCCGCCCACCCTCCTGTCCGCCTACGCATTTGCAGAGGAATATAATTAAACATTTCCTTAGCTAAATTTGAAGCAGGTTTAGAATTACATAGAATGGTCCTTGCGATTGGTTGGGCTAAAGGATACTAAATAGTAGGTCGCGTCAGGAGGTGAAGGCTGGGATTGAACCTACATGATTGAGAATATTATTATTATTATTATTATTATTATTATTATTATTATTATTATTAATTTACAGAATACATAACAAAGAGTAACTGCATTCACTCGTACAATCCATCAATACAGGCGTGCATAAAAACTCGATTCAGCTCATACCTTATGCGAAATACATTTGTCAATTCAACAACCGACAAACTTCGCACCGTCTGTGGGTAAGTGTGCAAGCATGCATCCTCAGCGTGGGTTTATGTGTGAATAATGGTGACTATATCGTCTGCGTTCTAGTGCACGTGTGTTGACTAGTGCGTGGTATTGTTCCTCTCTGTTACATGATTATGTAGCACACGTTGCCGATTTATTGTGGGATGGTGCAATACATTGAAGATAAGGAGCATACTGTAACTCTGATGACGGAGGTTACTGGGCCGTTACCTGGCTAATACATGCTCATGTATGGCCCGGTATTGGTCCATACCAGCCCAGTAATCTGCGTTATCGGTGATGCCTAGTGATTCTCCATATATACGCCTCATGCTATTCATAAATATATTTGGTCCTGAACGTATGCCACTATCCGATTGATCAACGGTTTAGCACCCACATTTAGACACTACTAGCTTACAGATGAGAGAGCAACGCAATGTTGCAAATAGAATGCGTTCAATTTTAACGATGTACTAAGTGACCCATTTAAACTTTTGACCTGAAACTAAATTTTAGTTCCAGATGACCACAACTATGAAGCTGTGTATTCTGGTATGTACTAAGTGTCACTGCAACCGTAACAATTGACTCTTTGACCTGAATCTAAATTTCGGTTCAAGCCATCCATAACGCGAATGCATGTTGCAGAGTTGGTGATTCTACCTTCCTGCATTGCAGAGTTATCGACGGAAATGTGTATTAAGCTAAGTGACCCCATGACCGTGATGTTTCACCTTTTAACCCAAAGCTGAAATTCGTAGGCCACTCTACATCATACAATTCCGGAGATATGCCTCGAATAAACAGAAATACAAACGACAAGACAAATATACAAACAGACAGAGGGCGGGCGGGCGGACGGGCGGACGAGCGGGTGAGCGGGAAGGTGGGCGGGCAGATCGATGGGCGGGCGGGCGGTGGGGGAGGACTTGGTGAGCGTGGGGCGGGGTAGGGGTGTGTGGGGTGGAGGGGCGGCGGCAGACAGGCAGCCCTCCAGACAGACAGACATACAGACAGACAGACAGACAGACAGACAGACAGACAGACAGACAGACAGACATACAGACAGACAGACAGACAGACAGACAGACAGAATTTGCCTGGAGATGAAGAAATATTTGTGTGTGCTTCCACTGGACGTTCTTTCAATTGAGCTCGTGAATAGAGTAGTGGTGTACTCATGTCTCGTGACGAGTTAGAATCAGAATCAACATGCTATTGTCTGTCTTTAAATGAATTCCTCTCGCTCGTCCCTCACCCTATCACATCCTCCTCGTATTTTCATATCGCTTTCGCTTCTCAAGCCTCACCCTCTCTCTTCCATCGCCCTATCGCATCACATCTCAGTAACAAATCAGGTCGTCCATTATGTAAATGACTTTGCGCCAAGGTATTGTTACATATACATCTAAAGTTACATAAGCTACGTTAAAAACTAATGTGTATAGTATTAACAGAAACAATGTCCTTTGAAATAAAAATAAAATATCCGAATGTTTTTCTGTGACAAACTGTAGCCACTCCAGACATGTGTTGGTGCTTTAGTCTCTGCCTAGCACAAGAAAAGTATTAGCTGATGGATACACACGCCATGTGAACAAACACGAGATAACCACGAGAGGGCTCTTCTCCTCTTCTTCCAATTCCTAAGCTTTAGAAAGAACTATTTCCAATGTCTTTAATTTCCGGTGTGACACGTGGACACGTCGCCACACGCCGGAAGACACTCTCCTTGTTGAATGACTGACGTAACATGGTTTCAAAAAATCGCTCAAGATAAGGTTGTCTGAAAGTGAATTACGAAGCTAAAATCAATGTATCTTTGTATTCCTTGTTTATGCTATTCAGGTACGGATTGTGTGTCATTTGACGTTTGTTTTGAGAGCGGTGTTGATGCCCTATCCCAAGATCATGCTTTCTATCACAACACAAACTTTAGGCATATATGTTTCCACATCAATTCTGATTCTAAAATGGTTGATGTGGTATAAGTCATTTTGTATTTTCACCTGGTTATATTTCGTAGACGACAAAGTTGCACTGCGCCATGTTAGGGAATTGGATGGCACGCGCATGCACGCAAGCACGCACGCACGCACACACAGCAGCCATCAGCCATCAGCCATCTAGGAACTGACTATACTTCTCATTGCAAATGGTGCCATGCAGCACATAGTCAGATCCAATAATCCCCACCCTCCTCCCCTACAGGGTTCCTAGTCAGTTAATAGGATGCATGTCGTCTCTCAAAGGGAACATACCTTGACACTTTAAGGTACAAGCAAGCTGGGTCTTGGCCGATTTCTGACAAAAGAGAATATTCACTGTCATCCTGCAGAAAACCTGTTGATCATTCTGAAACTAATATGCCTGGAGGCTGCTGATTATTCTAAAACTATTATGCCTGGATGATGTTGATTATTTTTAGACTAATATGCCTAGAGGCTGTTGATTATAGGCATTTCAACACATCAATCGTTAGAGAGAATGTTCCTACTTTAGTACCTGATCACGTGAATAACTGACAACTGTAGTTTCCTACATCAACTAGCCTTATACTTCACTGCTAATCCTTGCAAATATAATGTTCTAAATAATCCAACCTATTTTCTGATAGTAGATATGTCTTGCTCACAGATTCTTGATGCAATACTATTAATCGAAAAATTTCTCCGACTGATTGATAAACGTAATACATCTAACTTTAAATAACGGCAATCAATAAGAATGTAATGCTTTAAGATAAGTAACCACCGAGTTTAACTGCAGAGCCGGTAATAAATAAATAACATAATTTCTATTGAAATGCGTATCTTAATTTATATAACAAAGCTACTGATCCAGCTAAAACAAGAGAATGAATTATGATAAGATTCTTGCGGATGAAAATACCTATGTCCAAGAGGCTCTATATTCGCCAACAGTCATCATATTGATAGTACTCCTTATTTCTCAGTAAACAAGCGCAGAGTAGCAGTTCAATAATTACTCACGCCGCCATAGGCCGATATGATTTTGGCGGCTGTGGCTGTTTGTCTGTCTGTCTGACTATCCGTGGCATATATCCGGAATCATATAAGGTAAAATCAGAAAGGTTGGCACACAGAGTCATATTATAAGTGACTAGGCTATTTTTCAGTTTGGGGTCAAAACCTCTAAAATAGTGGTCACAGAGTCACTGAGCGCATACCGGAATACGCATGTTCGCCGATGGCTCTGCAACGCTAGTAGGTAGGTAGAATCACCAAATGATACATTCATTTTTTGGTTGAATAGAAGAAAACCCTTTGTCAAGCGTTCAAATATCTATAAACCGGAAACACAAATAGGTAGGATCGTAAAATTTGGCACATAGATCCATGTTCAAAGTTCCGTGAGGTTCAGGCCAAATTGTAAAATATCCAAGTCACAGGGTCACGAAGTACATACAAGAATAAATATTTTGGCCATAACTCTGGAATGTAAGATGGCAGAATCACTAGATTGAGTACACACCTTCATATTAACAGCGTTTATGATTAATTTGAGGTTGATGTCAATGGATCACCTATCTAGGTCACGGGGCCAATAAGTGCATTATCAAGACAGAGCGCAAAGTCGTGAGTCAGTATCTGGCTCGAGTGCATTCTAGTTTGCAATACGGTTAGCCTTTGAATGTAGATATAAAATTACACGTATTTGCAAAGTTAATTCATATATATATATATATATATATATATATATATATATATATATGAATAGATTTTTGAAAATGTGTTTATTATTGGCAGCAGAAGTAATTAGAATAAATGCGTCGTCTCTGCTATCATATTTCTCCATTGATTGAGATCGATAGGAGACAGGTGATAATTGGCACACTCCGCGGAATATCATAGAATATCGCAGATAAATTCAGAGATTTAGCTTCACAATTGATCAGCGTCTTAATGGCGCATCGAACCATGAAGGATAATATGTTTTTGACGTAGTTGCAATCGAGCGTATGGCAGCTGTGGTGAATCTCACCTGGATTAGTCATGTGCAATTAAACTCAGTCACTCCAACATGGCTATATCTAACGGTGTTGCCAGGGTCATGAAACTCCCTCAATATACCAAGCGCCCTAATTCCCTTTACTACATTTAATATATGTAAATATAAATGTATCCTTAGTATTAACAAAGTCAAAGCACTGGTTTACTTAAGCCAGTTGTGTAACTAATGTATGATGCATCACGATCATATCATCCATGTGGCAGGTGTGTGTATTTTCATACGCAGGGGGTGCTTAGCCTGGTTAACCGAGATCGATACTCAAGCTATATGATAAACGGTGTAACACGCCAATGCTGATTGAACATACCATACTGTATTAACAATTATAGTCCTAGCCTATATATTTCCAAATGACAAATGTCTGACGATTGATAACCGGATTACCAAAAACCGCCTGCCCTACTAAGAATTATTATTAAATCATTTCCGACTATATTGATAATAACCCAGCCAGCATTACTTGCTGGGGCCCAATTGGGCCCCAGAAAGGCTCCCTTGTGGGGCCCAGTTTGGCCCCAGCCAGTTTTGTCACGGGGTGCCAGTTGGGCCCCAACTGGGCCAGCCGACAATGGGTTACATATGGGCACCAGCTGGGCTACAGGTGTTATCAGAGTGGGCTCCACAAGGGATAGATGTGGGTCCCAAATAGGCTATGGGATCATACTGGGCCGGGCACGGGCTACAGGTGGGTCGGACGAGGATCCACAAGCTCTGAGTGGGCCCAAAGTTTTGTGGGGTATTCTGGGCTTCATAAGGGATGCAGGCGGTCCCACATGGACTACAGCTATGGGCCTCTATGTACTATGAATGATATGCTCTTTGAGGCAATCATAACAATCGTAAACTCGGTGGTTACTCTGAATAGGACATGTCATGGCAAAACATCCACCATCGGTTTAGACGAGGCATCCTTTCATTGAGTCAGTCACATGGTTGAGTGGGCAGCCATGGCACGATCACATTTGAGCAATATGGAAAGTAGCAATACTTTCTCAATAATTCAAGTTATCTTCCGGAAGCAAATTTCCATAGCGGTTCCTTATAGTGACCTTTTAACCCCAGAAATAAATATGGGTTTCAACGATTATGAATACACATTATGGACCATGATCGATGCTGTGTTCAACATAGCAGCTAGATAGACCATATTCATGCTATTTACGGTCATAGTGTGGCAATGAGATGCTATGGACCTTTGTGACATGAGGATACTGCGCTTTCAGACAAAGTAGTTTCAAAATATTCAAACAAATATTTCTTATATTACATATAATTTGTCATTCCTGAACTGTAAATGCCAAAGCATCAATTGAAATAAGTGTGGGGCATTAAGGAGCAAGTGACCGATTGATTAATTGCCGGAGTTATACTTGGGATGTCGCCCGCAATTAGAACACGCCTAACCCATGGTTCATACAGGAATTTGACCGATTCCTCCAAGCACTTTTTAATGACCATGTCTCATTTTCAAGGTCTTTCAAACTGAGCTCTCTGTAGGGGATGCAGGAGATTTTGCAAATTAGATGTCCTGAAACGCATTCTCATGCAGAGCCGATTGATAATCAGTAGACTTATATTGTATGCAAACTTTACCAATAATGGAGAAAACAGTTTCCTATACTTTTCAAGACTGATACACAAAAATGTCGTGTGATTTCCATAGGTTAGGCATACGTCTTCAAATACTAGCAATGTATGGATCTGCATGGGTGGGGGCAGGGAAACACACTTTTTCCAATGGGAATAATTGGAGAAGCAGAAAACAAAAGATAACAACAGCTTGAATAAGATTTTAAAATGCAAATTACTGTTCAGTAAACAAGCTGAAAATGGTGCATATACGAATCACATACAATAACCAAAATAATACAACAATGAAACCCATCTGATTGATATAACAGTACCTGCGCAAAATTACATGGTCAAAGACTAAAAAAAATGTTTGCACACTGTGCATAAGGCTTATTCTGAAATCAGAATGTTTAAACATATAGATATATTTATATCTTTTACCGTGTAATTTTGTGCAGGAACTGTCAATTAAGGTTAGAGAAACTACATGGCAGAAAAATATAAATAAATTGTAGAATTTATATAAATTTAGTTGTAGTACACAGCTTTGTATCGAGGTTGGTAACCACAGACTGGGTAGTAGATTCTTAGTCACAGCCGAATTTTTTTTATAAAGAAGTAAACACACAGCTGTTGAACGACAGCCCAATATTCAATAGAAGGATCCATTTCCAGCATTGGCACGCCCATTTCTAACTAATCTCTGCCCATGCTGTGCCCCTGTTGGGATCAATAGAACCCTGAATTGCCGGAATCACAATATCAAGGTAACTATACAAGTAAGCTGTTGAATATTTTGAAACTAATTTGACTGAGTGTTGGTGAAGGCAACAGTTTGCAAATTCAATGAGTGCTTTTAGCAATTACATCAGAGAGATTTTACCATTCAATATCCTTTTGAATGACAATTTGTGTAATTAATTGAAATTGTGCTACTACACACTGTTAATGGCTAAAACAATTCCAACTCTCAGACACACCAAGACTGTATGAACAAGAGGCCCAAGAAGGACATGCGGTGTTCACCTGAACCATTAGCACATGGTGGGTAATTTTACTACAGTACGAAGAACGATACTTCCAGTAAAATTTGGATAAAATCCATCAGGCGGTTAAGGAAGAGATAGATGCATTTAGAAAATATCAGGTACATTTTTCATAAAAGCTAGGATCTTTACCCAGACAATTTACCAAACAGAATTCTGAATAGAAGTCCTAGAGCCCAGCATGCTAGAATCCTAGCTTCCACTCAAAATCCATAAATCTGTTAATTAGATGTGTTTTGACAATTTACAATCTAAGATTTTCACGAAAAATATATGGTAATTCTAACCAAATTTGGTTGAAATCCGTCAAGAGGATAAGGAGATGTGTGTTGACAATAGCTGGTATATCTTTCATCATAAAATCTAAGATTTTGACTCACATAAATGACAAATGTCCATTTACAGACTAAGAGAAGACTGTTTTTTAAAATTTACCACTGAAATGACTGGCTCAGTTATCGAGCCAGTCATTCCAGTGGTAAAATTTAAAAAAATAGTCTTCTCTTTTTCTGTAAATGGACATTTCTCAAGACCGTGTTTGGCCGATATGAGTGTTAAAGGGTTAAAACATGACAGGATACTGAATGATAGAAACACTGAACACACCTATAGCAGGTTGTGGTAACAGTGCTGGTATTGTGGAGTGATACAAATTCAATTCATTCATATGATAAGTTTCAGTGTTACTTCAAAATAAGTAAGTAACAGATTTTCAATGCACAATTCATGTAATGTGCTAGGCGTTTAGGTTCAAAGTCATCCTGGCGAATGAACATTTACACTGGAGCCCTCAGTCAGACGAGATCTGCTGATGATGTTGCACATTTTGACTGTTATTATAGTCTCGACATCAGTTCTAAATATATTTTACAAGACTGGCATTGCTCAAGATGTCCAGCAGAGACCAGCCACTACCGTACTGATTCCCAATGATTAATCTTGCGACTGTTTTTTCAGATTGGTTCAAAACTTCATAAGTAAATCGAAGTAGGTTTGTGAAAGAACCCTGTCGAAATGGACGATGGGTCAGAAATCCAGTATATATGTGTGCCAATTACAAGTGGTGATACGAGCTGTGGCATTGAGTTATAAATGTTATGAACCAAATTTAACTCGTTTTCAAGATTATTGATTATATTCTCCTTAACATATCACCATACTATGCACCATTTACAAAGCGTTTGGCTGGCATCCGGAAAGCGCAAACTACAGCATGCTCTATGCTGAAATGCACAATTACCTGGTATTGTCAACAGGATTGTATTTGCATATGTAAATGCTTCGCTGGACACAGCAACTGATCAAATGCCTGGTGATGAAGCCATCTATGGCTGACACGTTGCCTGAAATATAAACAAAATATTACATGCATGTTCTAAATAAAAAGAATCACAACATTAGCAATCGCAAGAAAATTCAAATTGTTGCTGACCAAGATACTATTTTTTTTTAATTTACCACTGGAATGACTCGCTCTGTCATTGAGCGAGTCATTCCAGTGGTACAATCTCTAAAATAGTCTTCTTGGCCAAGAAATGCACATTTCTCAAGTTTCAAAGCAACTGTAAATGCTGGTTTTTCATCAGTATGACCATTAACCCTTTAACAGCTACTGGATATAATAAAAATAAATATGACTGGAAGCCATTGCTGCCTAATGGCTGCCTTACGGAGCAACTGCTTTCAGTCATATTAATTTCAAAATATTGGACAAAATATGATACATATTGCAAGGAATGTACTTGGGCTTGTCGTTGAAAGGGTTAACCCTTTCATGGTGAAGCCGACCAAAACCAGTCTGTAGTGGACTAGTGGCCTCGAGGAATGTCAATTTGTAGGCCAAGAGAAGACTATTTTTGAAAAGTGTACCACTGGCATGACTGGCTTGGGAACTGAGTTAGTCCTTTCAGCGGTAAGTTTGCTAAATACTCTTATTATACCAAACGACTGACGACCGACTGAGAGACCACTATTTTTTTTTAAGTTTACCACTCAAATGACTTGCGCCGTCATCGAGCCAGTCATTCCAGTGGTACAATTTCAAAAATAGCCTTCTTGGCCTACAAATGCACATTTCCAAAACTCACTGTAAATGTAGGTTTTTATTTAGTTTGACAATTAACCTTTTCACTGGTAAGTTCACTATATCTCAATCTTAGGGCAAACAAACAGGAAATCCTTTGAATATTTAAAAATTAATATGACCGGAAGACACCGCTGCCTTAGGTGATATTAATTTCACACTTGAACAAAATATGTTACACATCGCGAAGAATGTACGTGGACTTTGAAAGGGTATGATGAAGCTGTTGGTAGCCAAAACCGGCCTCAGTAGTGCTCGACTTGAGGAATGTCCATATACAGGCCAAGAAAAGACTATTTTTGAAAATTGTACCAGTAGAATGCCTAGCTTGTCATTCCAGTGGTAAATTTTACAAAGGCCTTTCTTCAATTTACAAAAACCGACATTCTCGGGAAAATTACTGCGCTAATGGTCGGTCAATATCCACGAGAGCTATTTCGCTCCAGTAAGCGTAGCGTACTTTGTTACATACAGAGTTGATTTCTTCACGGGAACACGAATGTCAAAACATAAGACGAGATCGCTCTGAGGGTGCGCATGCGCAAAACGGACATCATAGAGCGGCGTAAAATAACCAATTCCGAATAAATCTTGATTTTCGAAAACTGCATATGGCAAACGCTTTGAGATTCAATGGAAGAAATTCGTTTGGTGCACTGGATAAGACCCATAGAAGATATTTCTTGATTTCCGTAAATTCAATTGAGCCCAACTGGCCCCAGTCAGAGCCCACGCAATGGCCCAGTCAGAGTCCTAGCCCAGTTGAGCCCAGTCAGCCCTCTCGAAACCTAACTGGGACCTGGTTGGGCTTGCTGGCTGGGAACGTACCACAATATACTAACTAATAACTAGTTGAGCAACCTATCAACTGACCGACGAAGTATAAACGACCTCTATCCATTCATCCGATGCCAGTTAAATATATTACAGTGACGGCATCGCGTCTGTCCAGTCATGTATGAACATGCGTGTGTTGTATAGGAGTACTCAAATTAATACGATGCATAATTAAACAATTAGTTAGGAAATAAACGGATACTTAATCAGTACAGGAAAATACATGTATTTTCAAGGCACTGTAAATTTTGGTAATACAGTTATATGGCTAATTAATTTACAGGTCGGCTATTAATGTTTGAGTTCAGTTACAAAGACTAGCTATAGTGTTGATTAGGTGGCATCTAAGTAATGCCGTTATGTACGTAGTCTGAGTTACGTCTTGTCCAATCTGTATGTAGATTCAAGCGTTGATTGCTATTCGATGGACGTGTGTTCTTGGACAAACTGTATGTGTATTCAAGTGTTGATTACTATTCGATGGGCATGTATCGGACCGTGTGTCACTCTATCCTGTCCATTCACATGCGCCATGGTTATCCTCCTCGGTATGGTGTTGTCTTTGTTCCGCGGCAGGTGTACGTCCGTGTGTATGTGGGTTCGGCCGCATGTGCACTAGGCGGGGACCCCTTGCACCATAGCATGCTGGCGGATAATATATCAAATGATACAACACATTTAGCACATTCTTTGAGTGGTCTAACCCTATTGATGCAAAACATTTAGCATCCTTGGTATGGTCTAACCATTTCGATACAATACATTAAGCATCTCCTTGGTAGGCTCTAACCCTTTCGATACAGAACAATTAAATTTTAAAGATATTTTTTAAAACAAAGCATTCACTGTCGAACGTGTAAGAGTTATGAGACTGTCCTAGATTGTAAACCTTGGAAAATGAAATAAATATTCGTTTAATTTACCACTTTTGAATTGTATTGTTTCGGGTGGTGAACCTGATTACCCATTAATTGTTTTCACGCACGCTTCAGGTGGCCTTGATGTATGCGTTTCGGTTAGCCTTGTTGTATTATAATTAATATCAAACCGTTATTATTCGAAAGCAACATGTTGAAAGTTTTCACCATTCAGAACTCAGCTATATTTCTGGGGGTACGACGCCACCCCCAAACCAATAGAAAGATTCTTTCCTCGTTTCCTCCCTCTCATCCATAGCATTTACCCATCAGATACCAATTTGTTATATATTCAGTCACGATGTCCTGATTGTTGTGGGTTAGCTAAATGTGATCACAGTGGATGCTGGGATATAAATCAATGTCTTTTACATGGCGTTCAAACATTCTGATTATCCAATGCCATAATACGGACATTAACAATTAAGAATTAAAGCCAGCGAGACTAGAAAAATATAACTACAACAGAAAATTAACGAAGATTTGACGTTGATATAGCAACAGTAATATTCGTCTCTCTCATTAACCCCACAGTACAATAACAAACAGTTATTAGAGAACATATCATAAATTAACTGAAAATCGCCTTCAATTTGAATTTCCATAAACACCCATGGTAGTCAATATGGTGGACGAGAAGTAACTAGTTGCACTCTCTCAACGCTACCATAGTTCAACAGATTATTTGCATTCATTGTGGGGACCTTCAATTCATTTGCTAATTTGCAATTCTATCATCTCTCTCTCTCTCTCTCGCACTCTCTCCCCCTCTCTATTTCTTTCTCTCTCTCCCTCTCTCTCTCTCTCTCTCTCTCTCTCTCTCTCTCTTTCTCTCTCTCTCTCACCCTCTCTCCTCCCTCTCTCTGTCAGTCATTCAGTCACCTCTCTCTCTCCCTCTCCCTTCGCGTGCTTGTGCCTCGCCTCGCCTCTCCCTCCCTCCCTCCCTCCCTCCCTCCCCCTCTCTCTCTCTCCCTTCCTCCCTCCCTCCCCCCTCTCGCTCTCTCTCTCCCTCTCTCTCTCTCTCTCTCTTTCTCTCTCTCTCTCTCTCTCTCTCTCTCTCTCTCTCTCTATCTCTCTCTCTCTCTCTCTCTATCTCTCTCTCTATATATATATATATATATATATATATATATATATATATATATATATATATATATATATATATATATAGCTTTGCGCTGTCCTACAGTCGGAATAAATAGTAATATATGTATCAACCTCGTTCACTGGTATACGCAGAGAGCAAATCCGGTAACAGATACGTAAACTGGGAACATGATTAAACACCAGCGACATGCTACTATATCATCAGCTCTCTGCTAATCTTAATTAGCGACACAGAGCCATTCAAACATCTCTGATTACATTTATAATCACATCTTCACAAACAAATGGTGTGCTGGTTCTAGTGAATCCCCCCTCTCACCCCCACCCCTTCCCGCTCGCTCCATCCATCTTTCTATATCTTCCGCTCTCTCCCTCTCCTTCTCCTCATGCTTTTCCTCCTTTCTCTCCCCGCATCTATTTGTGGTTGTGTATTGTAGCTGAGCAAGAATTTTCATGTATTGATTTATTTTCTATATCAATGCATCGACAATTTTATGAAATGGCTTGGCAATCTCCCAAGATTAAATGCATGCCGCACCTCTCTTAACCGGCACATTAGCGATATGTAAAGTGGCCACTAATAACAGAGAACTTAAACCATCTTTCAGTTATACACCATATTCTGTTCTTTCTCTTTCAGTTTTCTGCGAGGGATGACCAACTGCATCGATAAATACGTCAGGTTTTACTGCGATGCACACCTCTCACAAATACTCGTGGCTTTCATGGAGGGTTTTACACCGCCATATTGTCGCCCATATTCCCTGGTGGGAGACGCGGATGGACTCGGCTCAACTGCGCAGACGACCAAATCTAGCTGCTTGTTGCTGCTAGCTGGACTTACAATTGTCATTCCGTTTCTGTCAAAGCTTTTATGGAATATGTTTATATCAAATATTAATATTGTCCCCCATAGATAATCAAGCGTCTAAATTATATATTTATTTTAAAATAAGCACGCGAACAATATATCACATTTTTTGCTGAGTCATTCCACATTGCGCACTCTGGAGTTTTCGGTAGTTTCCGCCATTAGTAAATTTACAATGAACCTATGACACACGCTTCCGTAGTGTAGCTATTGCTAAGCCTATTGTTGAGACCAGATCAACTAATTGAGGATAAACAAATGTGTTTACACTAGGCATTATCCATCACATCACTACTGTAAATTGTAATATGTACGTTTGCAAAGCTAAGTCACACGTTGCCATTGGAATTGGCCTTCTTATTGAAAACGTAGAAAGTTAATGATAATTGTCCAAATAAAATGTATTTAAAAGCAGATTTCTATGTTCGCGGCTAGAAAATTACAGGTTACGGAAACTACCGAGTAATCCCGAGTGGCTATGAGTGTCAGTCCACGAAGACTAATCATTGCCATAAGAGAACAATACGCGTTTCACCAATGACTTTTTTTTCAAATTCTGTGATTTATGATTATTTTGTGGTAAATCTGATGATCGGAATGAAATAACTGTGCTGGTGATCCCATATTACTGGGTTTGACCTGCAACCAGTTACCACATTCCTGATAAGATAGTCTTTAATTCATATTATCTTCAGCCTGTTGTAAGATATGAAGCGGCTTATTAACTAATTAGATGTCTGGAATAAGGAGTTATTATGTCTTTGCTCCTTTTGAAATAGGTCACTTACCAGTCTCTCCACCTATACAACGGCGGTGTCTTCATCAGCAGACCGTTTGATATCTGGGGCAATTGCTCTTGCTTTGCCTCCTGGCGTCCACATAAACAGCATGTCACATAGAAATCCACAGCAGATACTTTCTGCTTGAAATAGTATTGACAACACCAATCATTCCGTACAATGGTGTACGCATGTGGTTGAGGATACTCTCAAAGGCTAGATAAATGGTCTCCTATACCGATCATGTTATAAAAGAGTGACAATATACAAATTTGCTCGTTCATCCTCGCATGTCGTACAGCGGTGGAACATCCAGTATTTGAGACATTGGATCAGTCACCAACCATCCATATCCGCAAGGGTATAATATACAGATGCGAATATTACAAATATGAATTTTACAAATGTGTGTGAGGCATACTATTAGGTATGCAAGAGCTTTGCGGATATTGCAGAGCGCGCACCTGGTTGAGCAGAGTTTCAACGGAGAAGCGCTTTCGTAGGACAATGATGTCACAAAAGGGTTACGAATAACCACACATAGGACCGGGAACCAACCATCCATAGCTCGAATATTGCAAGAGTCTGGGGCGGGGGTTGGTGGGTTTGTATACAGGCTTGTACAACAAACACAACTGTTTATATTTCCTGGAGCGAATCTAGGAAAGTACAGCGTGTGTGCAAGGTGTACACGCATGTATACGCGACACAAGTCCTAACTAAGCTAACTAACCATCACGAGCTTAAGTGATGTACAGTTTATCAGATCGCAACAATACTGGTGTGTAAACAATTCTTATATATTGTCTTTCAGTGTGATAGTCTTGCAATGTAGAAACCATTTCTGTGACAAGTGCCAAACATATGGAGTTGCCTATTATTACCTTCACCCCATAAGGAGAAGACTGTATTGCATTCAGGACTATGTGCCCGGAGCTGTAACTAAACATCAACTGATCCGATTTTGGATGATAATTTAACACAACAAAGGGCTTTATAATGAAAAATGATTTCCAGCCTTTGGCCACAATCAGAATAAAACTGGATCCGGATCCGAACAGACTCTTGGTCTATTGAAGTCTCTTAAACTTCTATTGGCTCAATATTTACGATACAAAATGGTGCGACTGTACACCAGCATTCCACAACTTTGGTTGTGATTAAAAATCCAGAAAATCAGAAATATAGGAATCTTGACAATTCGAGAATATCATAAAAGCAGCTAAAGCTACGTTTAAAGCTACGTTCTCGTGCACAACTCCTATAATACATTCGCTGTAGACCTGCTTAATTATTCTGATTATCAAGGAAGTTGTTGCTGCATTAGGTAGCGCTGATTTTGCAGTCAAGCATTTTTCATAGTAGGAAGGGTTATTTCAGAGGATTTCAGAGGCCGCAATTGAAGAGAGGTGGCGACACATAAAACGAGAACGTCTTCTATTGGCCACATATATCTTCACCATGCCTAATCTAATGTAGTAAATACATTTTATTGTCTGTCAGTGAAAATAAAGCTTATTTATATTCTTATATTCAAACGTGTATCTTGTTAGGTTTTCAATCATCGTCATCGTCGTCGTCGTCGTCGTCGTCGTCGTCACCATCATCCTCATCCTCATCATCATCATCATCATCATCATCATCCCCCTCATCGTCGTCCTCCCCCTCCTCTTCCTCCTCCAGCTCCTCCTCCTCCTCCGCATTATCATCATCATCATCATCATCATCATCGTCTTCATCCTAGGCAATACCGTTGAAAACCTATTATCACAATTCAAACGTGAAATGACATATGTAAACACAGCATGCGACGCGAGGGTACAGAGATGCTGGTGTTGCCTATGTTTGGGCGACTGAAGTTGTAACAAATAGCTGTTTCTCTCAGTGCCACGTACCATCCATTTTAAGGCCACTCTTAAATAGCCAGATAATAAAATCTCAATAATTGGCAATACGACGATGATGTCATGTCGTTGGAAGCCAGTTACTGCAGTGGTATTCCAAGTTATTTAACTCCACAGTAAACCCTGTTCTTTATTTGGTGAACCCTGTCTGACAGATCTATGACGTCATACACGTGTAATAGATCCTGCATTTTGCTTTTATTACGTCATAAATGTGTGTTTATGACGTCATTATCTGTTGTTGTCCAGCATCATTGTTTTTTAATTAGTACTCGCTTAACCAGTTAGAACTTACACGCCGGAAATGAAATCTTCTCTATGATGTAATACTGATTTTGATTATTTTGAAAACGATTTGACTTGTAGCTGTTTATGGCAGCAACATCTCCGTCTAATTTCAAAATACTCAGCATCTTTCCTGTGTAAGTGCTTTGAAACTGAGGCATGACTAAATGCCTAACAAACAGTTGGACACGGAACTACGTCTCTGGGAATCGCCACCTGACACTGAACTACATGTCTGCGAATCACCGTTTGTCGCTGACATGGCCAAGCACACTTCAAACATATTCAATTGCCGCTGGAATGCTGAAGCAAAAACTCAGTCAGAAACCCTGGAGGAGCTTGTGAGATTTTCATTCAGGGACCGGATAATATATGTGGTCAATAGATAAGGATTGCCTACATGTAAAACCCGAGTCTTCTAGCATTCAATGTGTGTGATAAATAGCACGTGACACGCAATATACACGATAATCAGTTGTGTATAATTCTAAATAAGAGAGTAACAGCTGCCATCTATGATGCATGAACACATGGACGTCAGTAAACTGAAACAATAATGTCCGATATTCAATGAACAATGGACACTAGTATACTTTTCATCTGGACATTCAAAAAGCTGCTACATACACCATTAAATAAAGATTGACCCACCCTGAAGTAACCATGCAGCATTTAAATACCATATTGTTGATTATACTGCACGTTACTTTCCACAAGTGTTCCTTTCAAATAGCTAAATCCTAGGATGTTGATTTGCACACATGTTGTAATTCAAAGATTACGGTAGCACACTTACAAAATGGTATAAGTTTGAAGCAGCACGTGGATAGGGTGAATGGCCCTTTCCGGTTTTAGCTATGCCCCGCCCATCTCTAGCTAGCTCCACCCACACTTCGCTCGTGTTGGGATCGACCGATCTCTGAACACCTTGAATTTTAATTTTTAAAAACCCTACACATTTAAGCTGTTGAATATTTTGCCTAAGGCAGCAACAGCGCCCAGTCAAATTAGTTTCAAAATATTCAACAGCATGTTTCTTAAATAGCAAACAATTACAAAGACATACAATTCATACAACGTGTCGGAGTATTTGAGATTTTTGTGACGGTCTATATGGAACCCTTTGTGACGTCATGATTATGATGTCATCATACACGGGCAGGGCTGATTATGAGGTCATACGAGGTCAGATGATGGATGGATAATCTGGACAGGTGAATTAAACCACAAAATGCTGATAACAGACATGTATTCACTCGTATCCTAATAACTAGAGAGGATCTATGTTCATGATGGATTCACAAAATACTTGCTATGGCATTCTCTGCATAACTAATACTTATTTGTCTATTTGAGACCTTTTCTTCTTAACATAGCATATAAACATCGCTGTAATGGACTAAATGAAAGGTTGTGAACCTGATAATAAGATCCAAATGCGTTGCACCAAATGATAGCTCAAACTCTAATATTAATATGAGCGATAGTGTACCAGGTTCATCTTCAAGAGAAAAATGGAATACATCAAAACTCGAACATGCTGTTAAGTTTCAGACGACATTTCAGAAAGCAGGACAACGTAACCTGCATGGACACCATCTAATAAAAACTAAACATTGATACAATTGGCCACCACCTACAGGTTAATATCACTTAGATTTATACTGAACGGATATCTCTTTTCAAGCGTCATGTTGAAATCATGCGTGAAAAACAGCGTGGGAATCGAAATTAAACAAACTTAAGTCATACATCGCATCACTGGATTAAATGTTGATACTGTGTCTATGGGTGTAATTATTGGCATGACATGGCTATATACTGTCTGTCTGTCGGTCGGTCAGTTTGTCGGTCTGTCGCTCTGTCTGTCTGTCTCTCTGTCTGCCTGCCTTTGACCACATTCATTGACAACGCACTGCCACTAGGACATAGCTCAGTCAAAATCTAGAATTTAATGTCTGCCTTTTTCAGTTTTCGACTCAAGCAGTGTTCGAACACAGTAGTGGGGCGGATATGTAACACATTTGAGGTAAAATGTTCCATTCTGGCAGAAAGCAGGAAATTTGGCATATAGGTGGTTTAAGGTATGCTGAACATAATTAGATGCGGTGCCACGTGATTCTACCAAGGGAACTCATTCAAAATGGCGGATTCAAAATGGCCGCCTTCCCAGCGGAAAATCTGCATTACTCAAGTTCTAGATGGAGTAGAGGGCTGGAATTGATGTCAAATTAAGGGTTTCTTGGGTCACTGGTTATGGTTTTACCAATTACAATACTCTAAATAGATAAACATGCTGAAAAATATATTATTATTATTATTGCTGTTGTTGTTGTTGTTGTTGTTGTTGTTGTTGTTGTTGTTGTTGTTGATGTTGTTATTGTTGTTGTTGTTGTTGTTGTTGTTGTGGTGGTGGTGGTGGTGGTGGTGGTGGTGGTGGTGGTCGTCGTCGTCGTCGTCGTCGTCGTCGTCGTCGTCGTCGTCGTTGTTGTTGTAACATTTGTAAATTAGTAGTATTATTGCTAAACGTTTGTACACACATGTTCCGGGCGGAACATTTTAGAAACAAGTTTTCGCTGCTCAAAACAATTGGTCTACACGTTTTCTTCAGTGAATGTAATTGTATGCCAGCCCCTCGCTTCGCCAAGCATTATTTCGTTGCGGATTTCCATATAATTATTGTAGTTTCCTAAACTCACACTGACTATTTAAATAGAGGGCGATGTGTATGGGACAGATGACATATCGTGGGCAGCTCACTTTGCTAGTTTGCAAGATTTCCCACCTCCGCCAGCAATTACTGGACTTTTGGCGCTCTTTCGTGACAACGCTCATAGTTTGGCGATGGTGAAACAAGGTATGGATTTCATTCAGCAAGCTACACAGCATATCAGTCATGGACAGGTGCCAGTCATCATTCTTGATCAGCCTTTGTATGCTATTGCAAAGAAGATACAATGGTCTTGGCCCCTTCTATATGGTGAGGATAAGTATGTGGTGATGATGGGTGGACTTCACATTGAGATGGCGCTACTCAATGTGTTTGGAGACCGGCTAAGCAACAGTGGATGGGTGGCTGTGATGACAACAGCCAATGTAACTACAGACGGTTTAGCCAATGCCATTCAAACTGGCTCGCATACATCACGAGGGCAATGGGCACACCAGGTGGCATCCGCTTCTCTCTATGTATTGCAGAAACGTGCATATGCTACCTCAGAGGAGACAAAGCCATTCGAAGACTGGTGTCAGCAGAAGGAAACAGACAACACACAGTTTAAGTACTGGAATTCAGTCTTGAAATTAGAGCTGCTGTTTTTTCAATTCATGAGAGCTCAGCGAGAGGCCAATTTCCCGTTGTATGTAAAGACATTGGGCAAGATTATCCCGTGGATGTTTACCCTGGAGAACCGATGCCCACTTGTACATAGGAAATTTGATGAAGGAAATTTCGTTACTCAGAAAACGGCTCACAAGTTCTCAGCCTTGGCACATGATCACATCCACGAGCAGCAAAATGCTATTCTGAAGGGCGATGGTGGAATTGTCGGAATCACAGAAAACGAAGCTGCTTTGAAACGATGGATGGTGTCAGGCCCAGAAATAGGAAGGATGATCAGCGAGTACGAAGTTAAACATACCCACATAAATATCAATGATAACTGTTACCATGAGCAGATTCCGAGTAAGCAGAAATTGTTTGCTTTAAACACAATGTGTCTTATTGAAGCAATCGAGGAAATGGGAAACCCATTTTTAGATGACAGTTTCGACGTAGTGACTCTAGATACCAAAGTCATTATGTCTGGGTCTGTAGTGAATGCGATCCGACAGCAGAAGAACTAGGCATCAGACAGTACCACGCATTCGTCGCAGATCGACTATCTGTATCATCAAAATCGGTATATGACCCAATCCAAAAGAACAACTTGGCTTTGTTCAAATCAAAACAGAGGAAGAGTACCAGAACCAACAAGAAGCTTGTTGCAATGAAGAGAGATGTACAGTTATTCTCTAGACTGTACATTTCCTGCCAATCCAGAGACGGAGACCTTGATTCATTCTTTGAGCATGAGAATCATCCATGGCCCCCATCACTTGCTGAGAGCAACGCATTGCGCCAAGGCAGCAAATCAGATCTGATGAGATGTTTGGAAGCATTAGTAGCTCGTGCAGCTGATTCCCCAGAGGTTGAAGTGAAGATTATTGACAGAACAGCTATGATGCATAATCTAGATCCCAAGAAATCAAACGTGGTTGTGAATACATTTGGAGATTTTGCAGAGCACGTCTTCCTCCCACACATTGCTAGACAACTACATATGGTTAAACGAGTGAATGTTGTATGGGACGTGTATAAGGCGGGAAGCTTGAAGACACACGCTAGAGAATTACGGGAACATGGTGAAGCTCTTCGTGTTGCATCGAGTACAAGACTCCCTCAAAATTGGAAAACGTTCCTACGAGTTGATGCAAACAAAACAGGCCTCTTCACCTTTCTCGCACATACATTGGAGTCATTTGAGCTACCAGGAGGAAAAATACTCGTCACAACATGTGAGGAAAACGTGCTGATGAGGCCAGAGCATGACGTCTCACAACTCGCGTCATGCATGCAAGATGAAGCAGATGGTAGAATGTTGCTCCACGCCTTACATGCATATCACAAAGGTTATCGAACAATAATGATTCATGCTACAGATACAGACGTTGTAGTCCTAGCCATATGGACAGCAAACTTTCTTCATGGGTGTGATCTCTGGGTCGCATTTGGCCATGGGAAGACCTTCCACTATGTATCCGCTCATGGCATTGCAACAGTTTTGTGTGCAGAAGCGTCGCAAGGACTGCTATTTATGCATGCTTTCTCTGGGTGTGACACTGTGTCTGCATTTTGCGGGATTGGCAAGAAGACAGCATGGGAAATTTGGAGGATTTTTCAGATCTATTCAAGACACTATTTAGGAGACTGTCTGATGCCCCGGCGTCTCTGTGTGACAATGACATGGAAACGCTGGAGAGGTTTGTCGTACTACTGTACAAACGCCCATCACCATTGTCAAAGGTTAATGAGGCACGAAAACGGCTTTTCGCTTTTGGCAACAGGCAGCTAGAAAACATTCTTCCGACCAGTGCAGCTCTGCTGCAACACACCAAACGTGCTGCGTTCCAGGCAGGTCATCTTTTGGGCCAATCACTCCACGCAAATGCAAAAACGCCATCGCCAGCTGACTCGGGTTGGGTCGGAGATGGAGACACTTGGTCACCGCAATGGAGTTTGCTTGCAGACGCCTCTAATGCATGCCGGGAACTCGTGAAATGTGCTTGCAAAAGTAATTGCACTGGCAGATGTAAATGCTATAAATCCAACTTACTTTGTACACAGTTGTGCTCATGCGGTGCACAGTGCGTGTGACGTCTGTGACTCATGATTCAACACTCAACAGCATCATGTATAGCCTTGCATACTCTAATAGGATAATTGAACGTATCTATAATGACCATTACTTGGTTCGATATTAAGAAATCAAGTAATTTAAACTATTTCTAGATGCTATATTGCTTTTGCTTTCAAGAGATGGATCTTTTAGATAACACATCTTAAAGAGCCACCGTCTTTTGACATCAAACACAGGTGGTCGCTATGGAATGATTGATATTTACATATTTAGAGTATTGTAGTGAGTAGAATTATAACGATTGACCCATAAATCCCCTAATTTGACATTAATCCCATCTCTCTACTCCGTCTAGAGCTTGAATAATGTTAATTTTCCGCTGGGAAGGCGGCCATTTTGAATCCGCCATTTTGAATGGGTTCCCTTGGTAAAATCACATGGCACCGGATCTAATTATGATCAGGATACCTTAAAGCACCTATATGCCAAATTTCATGCTTTCTGGCGGAATGGAACATCTTTTTCACATATCTGCCCTACTAAGGCAGTTCTACGACACCATCGGTCTAATGTTTGAGAGCCGCGTGCTCGTCCCCTAACCCAAAATCTTTTTCACTGAACTAGCTTTCGACTATCAGTCTCACAACCACACGAATTGACTGACACTGATGGTGTGCAAGATATGGGAGAGAGGTAGAAATGCGCACAGATTAATTAAATTCAATATTTCACTATGCATTCTAATTTACACACCATTTGTTTGACATCGAACACAGACAGTACTACGAGACCATCCCTCTAGCGTTTGAGAACCGAGTAAATGTCCCATAGTTAAAAATTCGCTTCACCGGACTAGCGTTCAACGGCCAGTCTACACACCGATACAAATTGACTGTAACTGATGGCGTGCATGATATGGGCGACAGAAATGAGCGCGGACTATTAAATTCAACATTATATATTTCACTATGCTTTCTAATGTACATAGTATTTATTTGACATGACATACTAACTGACTGCCATTCTGTTGCAATTTCCGTTGGTTATACTAAAACCTGTTGGATTGATTGAGCTATATATGAACAAAACACAGAACAAAATTAAATCAACTAATTAAGCCGTACTTGGTGCCTTATAAGTAACATGTATATATTGCGCAGTAACATTTCACTTATGAACGATTCACCCGAAAAAGTCAATGTCCAGATCTGACATTTGTCTGTCAATTGAACATGCCAATGCGTGACTTCTATTACTAATTCACAGTCGTTACTCCCGAAGAACCTGTTAATTCCAGCGATGTTCATTAAAGTAACACCAAATTAAATGCCGACCAACTCTTGTCAAACTAAGATATATTGTAAATTATCTGCATTTACTTTCAAACATAAATCAAGGAACTAAACAACTGAATAGAAATATACAACACTGTTAGTCTCTCTCTCTCTCTCTCTCTCTCTCTCTCTCTCTCTCTCTCTCTCTCTCTCCCTCTCTCGCACTTGCATTGTTCACTGATATTGCTGGTAAAGTCGTATCGATGCGGGTCAGACAGGGATATTGATGGGGGCAAATCGTGGATATAGACACCTAATGCAATGACAGTCAACAGACTAGAGGCTTTGGCAGTTTGACATGGGGAAGCATATGCAGTACCTTTACGTCTTGTGCGATGTGTCGTGTTGCCATGCCCACTACTAGCTTATCATGGTGCGTGGACACGACTCTAACCAGCTATGAATAGATGAAGATTTGTCCGCACTGCCGTCGTGGTTAGTTCCTCAGCATTAATGTCTGTGATTTTTCGCAGTTATCGATTCTTGTGGCGCTCCTGTTCATTTCTTCAGCTGTCAGGGCCGGTTAGTCTGAACAACGTCGACTGGTTACTTGCTCGTTACAGTGCAAATGAAGCTTCAGAACTCTAAATGGCTTAAATGAATTAAATTTTAAGAACACTTAACGTGATTTCATGTAACCACATGCACTCTAACAACAACAACAACAACAACAACAACAACAACAACAACAACAACAACAACAACAACAACAACAACGGCAACGACGACGACGACGACGACAACAACAATAATAATAACAACAATGACGCCGCCGCCCCGCCGCCGCCTATGACGACGACGACGACGAAAACACCACCTCCGTCAACGACAACAACAATGAGCAGTGTTGTTAAAAATGCACATATATTTACAAACATTCGCGTCGATAGATAAGAATGCAACATATTCTTTTGTTTTATAGTTCATCATTTCCTGTGACATCATGTTACAATAAGGGAACGGAAACGAACCATCATCAAAGGTTCAAAACATCTTAAAGATTTATGATTAGCCAGAGTGAGCAGGTCCAGCTAACATTTGCCAATCCCTTAGGAATACCATGCATTAAAACCATAACAATATCGGTATAGCGAAATGCTGCGTGGTCTAATATTAACATTTCTGTAATAGTAGAATCATCATAGCTATTATCAGTGCCCGTAAGCAGGGTATAGTTAAGATGCAATACTCATATTTTCTCTCATACCAAACTGCCTGCTGATGACAGAGAGATGTGATTCAAACGTAATAAATACATCTCTTTGTACACAAGTAATTCGTTATTACTACAGTTGCTTAATACGTGACAGAATATCCTCTCATAAGCACATTGATCCACAGTTTAGATTAATTAATATCGCTTGACGGTAAATAAACCATATCCAGCTAATGAATCCCCGTGAGAATGCAAGCGAACATGTAATTGTGTTGTGAGAAGGATGAACAAGAACACTGGATTTTCCTCAATTCCTAGTTGTCTACTGTGTAATATGTAGTGGAGACGCATTGATGAATACAAAATGAAATGACAATTTTCAGAAGGACATTCACTCTAAAACAATGCATTGAGAAACCTGTGGATTAATACACGATTGCGCTGTGCTCGGCCAATACCGTGTAGTCAAACTACAACTAAATATGTCAATTCGGCAAAGAGAGGATATTTCCTCGGCTCGGTGTCGTGCCATTTCTATGTAATCTGATTCTCTGGTAATGTAAACTGTATCATGTGATCAGATGAGAAACTGCTATGAATAACCATGCTGTGACGTGGCTCTATACTTCCATATGCAGGACAGCTTTGGGGCTGTGTGATACACATCCACACATTTACAGCCCGTCACAATCAATTACGTTATTATGACGTCACGAATGACGTAGATACGTACATCACGAACGAATGGTTGAAGACGGACTATGTGGTGTTATACGAATTGTCTGCATATGCAATACCATGGAGCGCATCATCAACAAGCGGTTGCAGTGGTATCTGGAGTCGGAGAACATTATAGTTTCAGAGCAGGCCGGCTTCAGAAGATACAGGAGCACAGAAGATCAAACAACACATCTTGCATAGGTCATAGAGGACACTTTTCAAGCCAAGAAGGTGATGCTGGCTGACTTTATCGATCTGCAGAAGGCATTTGACAAGGTGTGAAAGGATGGCCTCCTCGTGAAGCTCTGGCGCACAGGCATCGGTGGCAACATGTTCCGATGAACCAAGTCGTACCTACACAATCGCAGAGCTATGGTGCTGGTGGATGGACACTCTTTACAGAATGTATTGCTGATGGACAACATGAGTCAGCTGCAATACCGACGGACAAACACCGCACAAACTACAGAGCTGAAGTCGAAGCACTGGTTCATGCAGCTAATACCATCAGCAGAACAGCAGACCCTATTGCACAGATTGTCTTTTTATCTGATGCCCGCTCCGTCATTGAGGCTATCACTAAAGGTAAGCTGCCACAACTTGAAGAAACACTACACACCATCAAATGCTTTCGGATAGCATTGCAGTGGATCCCCTCACACTGTGGAGCCCAAGGAAATGAGGAAGCAGACAAGATGGGAAAGGTGGGTGCAGAAGCGAATCAGACAGAAAACATGGTTACCCATCCAGAGATGACGACTATCATCAAGTCACTCTATAGAACACCTCAATCAGAAGATGCCTACCATCATCTCTCGAGGCCAGAGCAAGTGACCATTTTTCGTCACAGAACTGGACACAACAGACTAAACCAACACATGTACAGGCGGTTCCACCTTACGACATCGCCCGCTTGTCCTTGTGGAGAAGCAGAACAGACCACAGCGCATATACTTCAATGTTGCAGTACGTATCAGCTGCTGAGAGAAGAGATCTGGCCTTTGTCAACCTCTATTCTTGAAAAGCTGTATGGGACTGTGGAAGAACTGCAGAAAACCACAGATTTCATCTTGAGAACGGCTCTCCAAGGGTGATACCAGCGATCGAACAGAAGAAGAGGAACTGTTTAATAAATATCATGTTGAAACTGATTTGACATAGGCAGAAACAGCACACAGTCAAGTTAGCTACAAAATATTCAACAGCTTAACTGCATAGTTTTCAGAAATTAATATTCAGGGCATTCGGGGATCGATCACGGCGAAGTGTGGGAAGAGCTTAGCTAGTAATGGGCGGGGCATATTTAAAACTAGAAAGGTCCATTACTTTCACAAATTTAGTTTCACGTGTCCATGACTTCCCACACGTGTCTGCATTTGGTATGAAGTATCTGCTTCGTATTACTCTTATCTTGAATATTCCAAGACTAGCTACGGCACCAATTCGACAAATAGAACATTGCCTCATTGCCAACAAGTCAAAATACGGTAGACAGTATAGTATCTCGATTAAGAGACGATTACTTACTTATCTAATTTGTGCACACTTACACATCAAGGTATTTGTAGTACAGTCATCCAGATATGATCACACATTGAATGGATGTTATGATTGACAATCACCTGGGCATTCACACGAACACCCACCCAGTGAATTCACACATAGAATCACCCATGCATTCTCACAAATAATCACGTGTGCATTCACACAAGCCATCACCCATTCATTCACACAACCCCTCACCTGTGCATTCACACAAACAACCATGCGTGCATTCACACAAACAATCACTCGTGAATTAACACTCACAATCAACCATGCATTCAGACAAACACTCACCCGTAAAGTCACACAAACAATCACCCGTGAATTCACACCAAAAATCACATGTGCATTCACACAAACAATCACACGTACATTCACAACAACAATCACCCGTGCATCCACAAACACCATCACCCGTGCATTCACACAAACCCTCACCCGTGCATTCACACACATACTCTCCCGTGCATTCATACAAACAATCACTCGTGCATTTACACAAACAATCACCCGTGAATTCACACACCCCCACCTGTGCATTCACACAAACAATCACCCTTGCATTCACACAAACAATCACCCATGCATTCACACAAACAATCAGCCGTGCATTCACACAAATAATCACCCGTGCATTCAGACAAACAATCACCCTTGCATTCACACAAACAATCACTCATGCATTCACACACACAATCACCAGTGCATTCACACAAGCAACTACCCGTGCATTCACACAAGCAAACTACCCATGCATTCACACAAACAACCAGAGGCGTAAATCCGTTGTATTCTTCCACTCTCCCTGGTAGGAATGTCCAGCTATCAATGCCCATATATCACATATGCTATGGACCATTAAACATATACATTGTTAGCAAATCTGCTCTTGACATATACCTGCATTTAAGGTGAGATAATAGAGTTTATGGTTCTCGGTGATGAATACATCTGGATCATCACGGATTCGATGCTTACACTGTATCTCTTATTGTCATCTCCTATCTTCATGCATAATCATACATGGAGATGGACACATGCTATTGATGTAAGCACGTTTCTTTGTGAACATGGTGCCAGAGTGTTTCATTCAGCTTGAAGATGGAAACTAGTCTGGACAGTAGTAGTGTCGGGGTCAAAATGATACCACCTCAGCTGGATTTCCATATAGACAAATGAGCCCCTCCCAATCCCTGGGGCATAGGTTGTGCTGGCCACCACGGATCGCCGAACGGCTACCAGAGAGGTAGGATCATCCCGACACTACTACTACCAGGGGCTGAACGCCAATTTAGAGACAGGCCTCCACAGTGATATACACTACTGATCGCCATCAACCACAGGGCCGGCCTCTCTCTCTCTCTATTCTGTGTAGGCTCAGGCATTCACGTAGTGTCTGCCAGAGCCGCATCGGCATGATGGGACCACCCATAGGGGCTTCCATCTACCTTGACAACGCTCACCTGGGAGGAGGCTAAACTGATTAGCATGTGAACCACGGCAGACTTTGGCATGTTCACATGTTACGCAGAGAATCTGGTGCTGAGCAGGGGTCTCCAGCAGACAACCACGGGCTACACTCTCCACCCATAGAAGTGGCAGACAGACTCGATCTCTTTACGTGGGTGAAAGCGGTCGTAAATGTTTCTCCGCAAGGGGTCGACCCAAGGATTGTATTGGGGGCATCCCGGAAGTCGGCCCACTTGGCATCCAATATCATGGCAGTCTCAGCGCCCTGTGCCACTGCTGTAGACGCCAGCACGAGCAGTATGATGAGAATCATGGCTATATACGAAGAGTTAAACTGAACAGAGTGAACCACTCGAGAAATATCTGTGCCAGATCGAACCCTGTTCCATCCGGATCAATAGTGATCTTCATCCCCTCAGGGGCAGGGGCTAGCTGCTTCATTCTGCCGCTGGCTAAGAAACGTAGCTCTAGGACTATATGAGTCGTTTGCGGGCTAGTGAGTCCGACTCGCTGAAGCAGTTTAACAGCACCCGTGACTTTGGAGACATGTGACACACCATCCACCCATAGGGTGCCCTCCTGGAAGTTAACAGCTTCTTCTGGTCCATCGAATGGACGACGCAGCAGGAGCTTTCCACCTGTAACCCGGATCCAGTGATCCACCCTCGTCAGGGAGACACCTTCACCTATGTAGGTGAGGAAGGATGATCCCCGATTGTAGAGCTTTCGAACTGTCCCATCCTTTTTCACAACAGTGGAGAGGGGAGTAACCTCTATGCCAATGACTGCCGGAGGCCTATATAGGGGCAACCATGTTTGCCAGTCACCCCAGGTCCAGCGCGGTACCACACTTCATTCTTCTCAAATACGAACTGCAGGTTTTTTGCCAGGGTCAATAGCAGGCCATCATGGGCCATCGGCGGGGCACCGCTCGAATAGGGTATGACCAGATGAAAGCTGAGGTCGTTATTTAGGGTGTTGATGTCTGCCACCTCTGTATCCGAGAGCTCAATCAACGGCTCGGGGATGTACTTCCTCTTCGGGAAATCGTACCGAAACACGATCTTGTGGCCATCTATGTTGCGACCCAGGTGCTCCTTCGTCACATCCTTGAGGTCTGTGAACAGCTCCACCCCATCACCACCAATGGGGTGGAGGGAGAATGCCTTTGCGCTTGCTTCGCACTGTAGGGCGAATGCCTTGCCATCGTTCTCCTCTACCTTGACAGCATCAACTGCGTACACATCTGCCCGGTCAGGAAGACCAGTCAAGTGAGCAAACATGGGTTCCATAGCATGCTATAGAAGGGGTTAAACAGGAGATATAACCATGCCGATTGTTTAACTGCTGCTCTCTGGTGGTGACAACGTAATCTCACTCTCTCTAGAGAGGAGACGGGTGGTACAGTACCATGTAGAATGGGTCCTCTTCGAGGTGCCCCAGCGGGGAACAACATACATATACGCCGATGTGCTACATCAACCTCCGGGTAGTGCACACAGCAGCTCACTAGTCATGTCGGCCGGGACATGATAGAGTATCTCCTAGGTGCCAACACAAACATATGGAAAGCTATCAGTCCCAGCCTGTTCACTCCTGTAAATCACCTGTTTGACAGCCACTCCATTAACATATATGCCAGCACAGATGGGATATCAGACGGCCATTTAGAGTTTACACTTTTATTACTCATTGACCTGACGACAACATGATATCATACCAGCATTATCTGACCTTGGCCGAGATGATGAAGAAAGAGGTTCGCCAATTCATGACCCCTGCACAGATAAATGCCTTAAACGAACAGAGGCTCACACTGCAACAAGAATGAGAGCAACTACAGCGGGAGAACTGGTATCAACAGAACGTGAGCCTTGAAAAGGAGGCGAAGGAACAGTGAACATTTCCGATACTGGCAGGCCCTCCTGGAGGAGAGTAAGCGGGATGCAGGAGTCTTGACAGACGACGATGAGCCAGATGTTTTCACAGACGAGGATGAGCCAGATGTCTTCTCAGACGAGGATGAGCCAGATGTCATACAGTGGAAAGAGGAGATGGCGCAGAAGTGTAAGACCAAGAAAGCCATCCAGCGGCGGACCTACTATCTTGGTGATAAGGTGAAGTTCCAGATGTCATGTCTCAGAAAGCTACTCGCACCCGAAATAGTGCTGGATGACCTCTGTCTAAGAGATGTCTGTCTCGAAACCAGCAAGCTGGCACGGTTTGCCAGGCTCTCCAAAATGAACCCTTCTATGACTCATGAGCAGCTTCTGCAGGTGATGCAGGTTTAATCTCCAGGTTATCTATGGCAAAATCAGAGTGGCGGAAGCAACTAGAACTATATCCCTCTTTGACTGCTGACGAGGGGGGTACAGTACACGGCCCATTCACTGGGGCCCTTAACTCTCCAACACAGGGGGCCCCCGCACCATATGCAGGCATCCACATCGATATACACCATGATCACTGTTGCACAGCCTCGCGCTATTGCAAAGCAATTCGGCCTTAGAGTCGACTCTAAGGCCAAGAAAGCTGACCTGCTCCAGATGATCGGACAGGTCCGTGTTGGGGAGTGGCAGAAGCGACTCGCCCGAGCAATGAATACGGGAAGGTTTCCAGTGCTTACCAAAGAGGATCCTTGGAATCCCCACAAGAAAGCGCAGCGGATACGTGAGCGTCGTCAGTTGGCCGAGGAGGTGACTGCTAGCTTGTGAGCAAAGACTGTGGCAAGGCGGATGGAGGCTAGCAGTCACCTCCTCGTCCAACTGACTAAACTCACGTATCCACTGTGCTTTCTTGTGGGGATTCCAAGGATCCTCGGTAAATGCTCGAAACCTTCCCATATTCATTGCATGGGAGAGTCGCTTCTGCCACTCCTCGGCATGGACCTGGTCGATCATCTGGAGCAGGTAGGTTTTCTTGGTCTTAGAGTAGCCTCTAAAGCCGAATTGCTTTGCAATAGCGTGAATCTGTGCAACGGTACCGATGGTGTATACCCCTGTGGATGCCTCTCTCTAAATAGGCGTTCAGACGCTATTATGTGTGGCGATCAGTACCTGTGGCTGGTGTATATCCCCTGGCTGGGCGTTCAGACCTATTATGTGTGGTGCTGGCGATCAATACCTGTGGGTGGTGTATATCCCTGTGGATGCTAAATGGGCGTTCAGACCCTATTATGTGTGGCGATCAGTACCTGTGGGTGGTGTATTTCCCCTGTCTGGGCGTTCAGGCCTATTATGTGTGGTGCTGGCGATCAGTACCTGTGGGTGGTGTATATCCCTGTGGATGCCTGTTTCTAAATGGGCGTTCAGCCCCTGGTAGTAGTAGTGTCGGGATGATCCTACCTCCCTTGCAGCCGTTCGGCGATCCGTGGTGGCCACCGCAACCTATGCCCCAGGGATTGAGAGAGCAGTGGGGGCTCATTTGTCTAAATGGAAATCCAGTTGAGGGAGGTGGTATGATGTTGACCCCGACACTACTACTCTGGACTTTGCCATTCGCTTTAGACAGTAACATGTCTGAACAGCACCGTTTTCGAAATGTCGATCACTGGCCTTTTCCACTGTATCCATCCATCACATAATGAACTACGTGACGTGTAGAATAACATCACAATCAATGACGTCACGATGACATTATGAATGACGTAGCTAAGTACGTCACGAACGCATAGTTGAAGATGGACTATGCGTTGTTGTATGAATTGTATGTGTTCACTATTTAATAAATGTCATGTTGACCATTTTGAAACTAATTTGATTGTGGGCAGCAATAGGACACAGTCAAATTACTTTCAAAATATTCAACAACTTACCTGCATAGTTTTCGGGAAACTAATTGTCAGGGAATTCGGGGATCGAACAATCCCAACACGGCGAAGTGTTGGTGGAACTTAGCTAGAGGTAAGCGGGACATAGCAAAGACTGAAAAGGTCCGTTAGCACGTGGTAATGAATGCACCGTAACCTTTCATTTGTAAATGTAAGAATCATTAAAGGCACTGAATATTGCTAAATGTGGGATGTAGGTGCAATTACCCTACCAACTACATTAGCCCAGGAAGAAAGTGTCAACACAATCTTTTTCATGTCACTTGTTCTATGTGTACAAACTCATGCTGCATGTTACTTGAGAGACTCATTGTGACAATAGCAAGCGCCCACGCACGCACGCGTACACACGCTCGCACGCGCACAGGTACGCTCGCACACGCACATGTACCCTCGCACACGACCGCACACACGAACCCGCGCACTCACACACGCACGCACGCACACTTTGACGCACACACAGGCACACGTGTGCGCACACACATGCACGTACACACGTAGTCGTTGCCCAACCACCAGAACCACCACCACAAATTAATCACAGGCAAGCACGCGCATATTTAGTGTGCTTCTTTATTCAGATACCTGATAGTAATGCTGAGAAATTGTGACAAAAACGGATTCACGCATTTAATTGTATGCGAACGAAGCACTCGCATGCATATCTGTATCCAGTGAGAAATACATGGCGAACTTCATTGTGTTTCAATACCCTTCATAATCAATGGCGTAGTGAAGAAATGCGTAATGGAGCTTGCATTGATTGGTGTATCTTCATACGGAATTACAAATGGCGATCAAAGGAAAGAGTTCGATCTGACCAGAGACAAGGAAAGTCTCTATCTCATGGCCATGCCAAACAACTATGGATAGAGAAACAGTATCTTGATTTGCATTTTCTCCTACGCAATGCATGGTAAAAAGAATACTAAAGTGCCCAGGTGGATAGAGTGTGAGGGAAACATAAAAGGTTAGAGAGAAAGACATGTCAATCAAAACACTTCATTTCTTCTTGAAGCTTGGCCTGAGGAGATTGACAAATCTAGACACTTGATCGATTCCAATACTATTTGCACGCGGAGTAGACTACAGGGTGATTCACTTTTTAACATAATTCCACAGTTTGACGTTCATCGTGCCTGATGACAGGACAACGACGAGCGATAAACATAGTAAACTCATGCATAAAAGTTATTTATTTATTATTTTTATTATTATTATTATTATTATTATTATTATTATTATTGTTATTATTATTATTATTATTATTATTATTATTATTATTATTATTATTATTATTATTATTACTATTATTATTATTATTATTATTATTATTATTATTATTATTATTATTATTATTATTATTATTTTTATTAATGATTGGTATAGTGTTGAAATATGTTAACAGTGAGAATAATTACATATTAATTTTCTATCATTGCGCGGATGTCTATTGCCTGAGATAAAGCGTTCAAATAAAGGTATTGTCATCGAAGCGGTGCGTAGTCTACATTTATTGTCACCGCTTTTTGACACAATCTTATTTACATTCATCTATCAGCACAGTGTGGGACGACGTATTGCACAATCTTTATTTCCCTCCTTCCAGAAGACAAATGATGCAATCATAATAAAAATAATGTGCAATGGCAGTTGTCCCCATTAATGTCCATCCATCATTTGATTCTGTAGCTCATTTTCCGATTTCCTGAATGACAATTCCTGCATGCTTATAAGTTGAGTGCACCAAGGTAATCTAGGGTCACAAAATGATAAGGGCATTTGTGATTGAATATTACATTAACACCTTGCATTCAATGGTACTTTTCAGTTAGACGCTAAAGGTCTGTGTAAAGATGTTGGCTTAAACGTGGGTGATACAACACCATTTTACGCCATGGTTGTTTATATTGAATGGCACTATTCTACTGACGTGGGGGCATGAAGGTCTGATATGCTCTGCCACTTAGGTGCCTGACGTCATAATTAATTACGTCACTATTTAGATGGTGTCACAATCACGTAATTCCCCAATGTCATATAGCTACGTCTTGAAAAAGGTTGGTTAGGCAGTGCATGTCTTTTATGAGATTACAATATTTTACATATTCTGTCAAATTAGTTTTAAAAGATTCAGCAGCTCGACTGAATACAATATTAAGTATATTTATCTTGAAATTTAGATTCTGGCAATTCAGGTTTCAAAGATTCAAGTCGATTCCTATATATGTATAACAGTGGGTGGAGATTAGTTAGGCATGGGCCTGACATAGCGAGAAAAATAGCCTTCGTCAGTTTCTTAACAGTTGACTTGGTCTTAGGCCCTATTCGATTATCATAAAACACGGATCTAGTTTCAGAAACTTTCAATTCGTGTATGCGAATCTGAAACTGGATGCGGGGAAACTGTGAAACCATCTCTGAGGCAGGGTTCACAGGTTCACTTCTTCTGGTTTTGTAAAACTATCCATTCGATAATCAGTATAGCGGAAGAATTTCACCAGTTATTACTTATATATGCTCCCTTGGCATAATTCCAGTGCTAAGCCTTCTTCTACAATCAGCATTTTCACAAATTTTCACAAAACCGATAAAAGGATTTCAGTTCTTTGAAACTATGCATTCGTGTATAGACCATAGAGTTTAGATGAAACTGTTCATTTTATTAGTGAAACCGACCAACAAGTTTCAGTTTTACTAGAAACTGTATTCGTTTATCAGAGTAGTGAAACTATAAACCAGTTTTGTAAAAACGAAACCAATGTCGCCATTATCGAATAGGCCCTTAGTGTTCGTAATGTCTATTTGAATTTGCTGTAGTTATTTTAAATTAATTTTATATTGTTGAACAATTAAATACCCAGGTGTAGTGTATTGAATCTCAATAATCTATGTGTATACTAGATTCAAATACATAGCAACTCTCGCCAAGTTGTCGTGGCAGCATACACCTGTTTGGATGAGTAGGTAGATTTTACTTTATTTGATGCATAACTGTACACACCAATCTCTATACAATGAACAAGCCCTTTTCTTGCTTATTTGCAAGACATAGTTATGTCACCACCGACCTAAGGAACCGCCATCAATTGGCATCAAATTATATTTACAACAGCAGATTACTATATTAAGCGTCTACCTTAATGTCTACCATACTGGAGGGGACAGTATCTCGATATGCTGCCCCATTTCTAGCTATGCAGCCCTAATTTTAACTATGCCACCCCGATTTGTAGCTATACCGTCTCTATTTGTAGCTATGCCACCCCGATTTGTAGCTATACCGTCTCTATTTGTAGCTATGCCACACCGATTTGTAGCTATGCAGCCCTAATTTTAACTATGCCACCCCGATTTGTAGCCATACCGTCTCTATTTGTAGATATGCCACCCCGATTTGTAGCTATACCGTCTCTATTTGTAGCTATGCCACCTCGATTTGTAGCTATACCGTCTCTATTTGTAGCTATGCCACACCGATTTGTAACTATACCGTCTCTTTTTGTAGCTATGCCACACAGATTTGTAGCTATACCGTCTCTATTTGTGGCTATGCCACACCGATTTGTAGCTATACCGTCTCTATTTGTAGCTATGCCACACCGATTTGTAACTATACCGTCTCTATTTGTAGCTATGCCACTCGATGTGTAGCTATACCGTCTCTATTTGTAGCTATACCATCTATATTTGTAGCTATGTCACCTCTATGTGTAGCTAAGGTCTGCTCACTGTACACGCATGTTGGAATACATTTATATACAGATGCCCATGCTTTCCCAGAAAAGCAACTTCAAAGAAATTATACAGGTAAGCTGTTGAATATTGTGAAGGTAATGTGACTGCTCCCCATCAAGGTAGCTTCAAAATATACAACAGAAGATTTACTAAATTGTATATTTATAAAAGACAAACAGTTCCTCCACTAATGCTGGGCGTTTCAAACATTATGACCTTTATAATATCACTATGGTTGTCCGTTAGCTAATTAGTGACGAAATATATCTAAACAGCTCGGATCCACCCATCTTTTCATCAGGTTCAGTTTCATGTTCGTACCGGGTGCTATTAGAACGAATATAATCTTCCCCATTCTTGTGACCTTGAGATAAAAATAATTATCTAGAGTGGTACTCTATAGTTCCATGCGAATGAGACATACGTATATACACCGGCTATCTTCACTCATATAGCACTAGAAATAAATGCTATAATTATCTGACAATTTGTCAATACTTCGAAAGAACATATCCTGACCACACAGATGTCTGCTCTTACATCTTACATCGTGTTTGATTATTTATGAGAGCTATGAAAAAGCTGCGCATTGTTTGGTTATGTCATGATTCATCACATGAATAGCTAGTTTGAGATAATGTCTTTATTCTTTTACCTAGTCATCGCTTGTAATACATATACCGTGTGGTGCCAGCAAACAACTGTTATCCCACCCACACTCACTCCAACAAACCAGGCAAGAGTCTCTTAAACGTAGGACCAGTGCTTATGAATAACCATACATCTAAAGTAATACGTACATTGATTATGATCGACAATCAGATAATAGTGGCAATCAGATACAGTCTGAGCTTAAAAATATATCTTGCAAAAAGTATGTCTTGCGGTGTGTTGCCAAATATGGGAGCCATAAGGATATAGACTCAAGACTGAACCCTAATTATCCTCCTCCTCCTTCTCCTCCTCCTCCCCATCATCTTCCTCCTTCTCCTCCTCCTCATCCTCATCATCATCATCAGCAGCATCATAAATCATCATCATTATTATCATTATCATCATCATCAATCATCACCATCATCATCATCATCATCCCTCCCCCTCCTCCTCTCCTCCCCCTCCTCCTCCTCCTCCTCCTCCTCATCATCATCATCATCATCATCACCATCACCATCGTGTATCACCATTCAAGTGTGAAATAACATGTAAACACAGCATGCGACGCGAGCGTACAGAGATGCTGGTGTTGCCTATGTTTGAGCGACTGAAGATGTTACAAATATCTGTTTCACTCAGTGCCACGTACCATCCATTTTAAGGCCACTCTTATAAAGCAAGATAATCTAATCTCAATAATTGACAATACGAAGATGTCGTCAGAGGTCAGTTATTTACCTCCATATTACACCCTTCTCTTTCTTTGGCCGAATCTCTCCCTGACACTTGCCTCCAAACGGTGGAT
>CM067371.1:15762230-15771580 GCA_034401795.1 Chaetoderma sp. LZ-2023a
GCACTAGCTAAAGAGGCCATTAGGACGTGATTTTAAGTTATATATGGTAATACTCAGGTTACCATATATGGCAATACTTCTGATAGCTTATATGGCAATACTTCTGATATCGAGGATAAAAAGCGAAAAGATGACATATTTGGAGACATATACAAGGCTATATTATACAATTTAACATTCCTCGTGGACGTTTGAATGAATTAAATTTTAATGAAACTTAACGATGATTTCATTTCCAACAATGGGAGGGGCAAAGTTGCCTACGAGTTATCTTCCTCTAGTTCGTATTTTCGGCGTCTCACTGAGAGACCTAAGTGGCGCTGCCATCTTTCCCGTAGCTGACCATTTGACCGTGAACAGCACAGACATGCGAATCTTCACACACTTTTAGCGGTACCCTTTGTTTCCCGCCGTAAGTTGTACGCTGCCCGATAATTTGGTGTCTATCAGTTCTACCCATTGAAATAAAGCATACATTTCTACCACGCGTAGACTTACTTGTATTGCTACCTTGGTGCAATAAAATGCTGTTTTGTCATCTTCGCTCTTTCGATTTGGAATTCCCTATAATACATAGATATATATTGTCTTTTCCGAAAACATGTAGACGGGAGTATACACTGAAAGCTAAATTTCAAAATAAACGCTAGAAAGCAGTTGAATATTTTAATCGCAATTTGACAGAATTTGACAGAAAACTGCTCCCGCGTGAGACAGAAACAGTTTCCAAGCAAAATAGTTTTAAATATTCAGCATAATATTTCTTACATCATATAAATGTACATGAACTTATTTCAAATAGATTACGAATATTTTAACCTACACATTTTAGCATTTAGAGAAATTTTTGTCATTTTATACGATGTAAGAAATAGTACGTTGATTATTTTTGAAACTAATTTGACTGGACGCTGTTGTTGACTTAGTTTGCTGAGCACTTTGACAGAGTATTGACTGAAAGCCAACGATGCCTGAGAAAATCAGTCAACTTCGTGTTTAAATATACATAACTTTTATTTGTTTTACATATAACCACTCATTCGCCAGCATGTAGAATGAAACAGATTGATACAATTAAAATGCCAATTCTAATTAACCGTTAAAGCTGGGCCAATCTAGCACGCCAGCACGTGATTCTCGCGTTACGGGTAACATATGTATTTTTATCGTATAAACACGCCTTCTAGCCCGTTCCATATTTTTCGATATGAGCACACGTGCCATATTCAACGGAGTATTTTCATTGGCTGTTGGGTTAGCAAACCATTTAACTCGACCAATTAAAACATCGATGCTACGCGGTGCTGTTCTACTACGATTTGTTTACTACGATTTGTCATTCATGAAACCTCATCACAAAACGTCATCGTTTGACAGTTTATCAGTCGGCAGCGAAGTAACGATTGATGGCGTGGCTCTGCGATAGTCTTAGAAGAAAAGTGTAATTTACGGCTGATATCGCCAGATTTTGTGTTTGTCACTATATTTTGCTGCTCATTCAGTATCTGTTAACAAGTAGTGGTGCGTCGCAGCGGCGGTATCGATTTCATGAAAATCAACAATGAGAAAGCAGATAAAAATCACATCAACAACTATTGGCAAATATTTCAAAATTACATTTTATATGATAAATAAAAGCTCAAACTCTGTCACTAAAAGCTCGTGCAAATTGATAATTTTCAACTCGGTCCATAATAGTGATATGAAAAGTGACCTCGTTCCAGATTCTCTATACATTACACATTTACATGATGCTGATTGAAGATTATGAAGGTGCATTAATGATAATGACCGATTATGATAATTGATGATGTTGATTGATCACGATTAATAACGCACATGTTATGTTACAAAATTAGGCCTAAATGATGATGATGGTGTTGATGCATTCCCAGCAATGAACTATACCAGCTGTACCAAGTGTACCATAACGACATACACATCGTTTTCACACCTTTCCAGTTTGGGGCGATTTCCTGTGTCGCCAGTGCTAGCTATGCAGTGGCAACCAGGTATTAATTAGGATTACTAGGAATACTATCCGGGAAAAAGCGGTTAATCATTTTCAACCTTGACATTCCAGTATCTCATATTGGGATAACAAGTGAAATATTTTAAATTCAATTCTACTATAAGTACCTGCTGTCACTGTAATCGACACCTTTAATCCAAATAATAATCAAAATATTCAGCAACTAAATTCCTACATTGTAAATAATGAAAAGTACAATATTTGCGGGTCAAAAGGTTTACCTCTTTTCTTTTCTTTTCCATTCAAGCATGCCTATAAAGAATCGTTTTCTGACCACGGGAACACATTTGCTATATAGTCTAAATTAAGAGATCACAGATCAGGTCACATGTTCAGACAATAAGTGTTACCAAATTCATGCCCTCCTCACCTCTTAATGATAGTAGATAACAGGCTCCTCGTGTACGTATTCAGTAGAAACTGTCTAAATTACACCTATTTGGAGGTCCACATGGTGGTAGTTCTTTAACACAGGTGGTCATAAGACTACGCCACTTTAAAAATCGGCGACCTTGCAGCCACTAAAACATTCACTGCAAAAAGTAACTCTTATTAAGCCACATATTGTCTTTAATGGAGGCTCTTTGATGTGCCCGTTATAGACAGGCACAATTAGGTATTGATTTTCACTGCGTCCAAACTCATTGATACACGGTTTTGTTTTATAAGCAGATTTGTAAAGTCTGGATTTAAACTATGATATTACGTCAACATATATTCGTATGCCTGTCTTCCTTTCCATCCAGCCGACCTTCCTTCCTTCCTTCCATCCTCCATTCATTCATTCTGTCATTCAGCCATTCATTCATTCATTCATCCATTAATTTATCCCTTCCTTCCTTCCTGCCTCCCTACCTCCCTCTCCACATCCTCCCTTCTCTTTCGCCATTCTCCCCTCCATGACTCCCTCCACCCATCCATCCAATTCATCCAATCCATCCATCCATCCAATCCATCTATCCATCCATCCATCCAATCCATCCACCCATCCACCCATTTATTAATTTGCTGATTTATGTACTTATTTCAACAACTCTGCCCAACACGTGCATAGACTTCATTTCATTATTTCATTAGCGTTGTGCATAATGCTCTGGTTATCCCCTCCAAATGGCGGGATTGACACCCAGTGGGTTATACCGCTGCGCCACGTTGAGGCCGAGCATATAGTCTTAAACAGGGGTGCATAGACTTCTATATGAATGCAAATACGTTCCCCATATACTTTGTATAAAGTCTAGGAGTAATAAAGTGAGTTGAATCGACTTCCAATCCAAACACTGATGGGTCGGATTGCCGTAAGGTCCGTAAATCAATAACGACTTTAATTGTCGGTTTGGTAAAGTAATCAACGCAGCGTGACGCACTTTCGCACGTGCCTACCGCGTTGCTGTTTTCGACAAATATTTTTGATTTTAATATGATTTCTAACATTCAAATGCAAAAGGAAGTAACAAAGAATTATCACAAAAATATAATCTTTACATATTCGTAATTTTGGATCTCCATACTTTCTGACACATAATGTTAATAATTATATAAATTCCAGTTCAAAGTAGACAGATTGTAAAGATGCATCGGTTGCAGTTGGTTGGAGAGTGCACGCTCCGGGTAACGTTATGTAGCTGATGCATGTTGGGTATGTCTCACGACGCCTAATGTAAATCATCTTAAGGTACACCGATACAGCAACAGCAACAGTTTTTATCAGTAGCATACATACTTGCAAAAGGCCGGACGTACACGCACACATGCATCAAACGCACGCAGCAAAATAAAATTTTTGCTGTGTGCGTTTGATGCATGTGTGCGTGTACGTATATATATCCATTATCATCATATTTATAGATAGATAATTTATCGGAATGGGATATAATTTTGATGTATTCAGTCCCAATGTGTGTTCGTTATTTACTGTAATTTGTAATGTAGTTATCACTCTTTGCCCGCCAGTTTGTGTACTTTAACGATGTTGATGAAAGTTGTTTTGCTGCTTTGTGGCTGGATAGTGCAGCATACTATTTTGGTTGTCAATGTCAAACTAGTGTGTGTTCAAATATTTGTTCAAATCAACTTTGTAATTATATTTGAAAATTGACTTTCCTCAGCATCTGCAAATGGTTAACTTGTTGTTCATCGGATTTTTCGTAACGCGGATGTGTGTTGAACTTTGAGTCGCAGCGCTACAGGCTGGCTCGCTATATTTTGATGGTATCATAAAAATACAATTAAGTTATAGCGCACTATGCTCGAGCACTATTGAACCAATCAGTATGCAGGTGTTGTTTTGATTACGCCTGCAATGTATTTTGTTGCGGAATTCGTTACCATAGTTAGCCATTTGTTTGACCATGGCGCATCAAGGGAGAGTTGAATGTAACCTTCTATTTATGTAATAAGGGTAGACTATAATCTCGCAACAAAATTAGTCGTTTTTGGTTAAGGTGTTACCAAGTTCGCGTTTAAGAATTATTTATAAACTAAAGTGAAACTATTCTGCTACATCAGACATTTATTGATAAACTGTTCCACCTCAGATTTTGTCATTTTGCGTGCCTTTCTCATGATGATTTTGAATTCGGTTAGCGCTTCTATGAAGCGATGAGGGGCACAGGAGTGGACAGGGCCATCGCGTGGGCGATGGGATTGTCCAATCCATAAGCATGATTCTATTCTTATGAAGAGTTGACGAAATGAATTTTGATGAAATAAATAAGCATTGCAACTTTGAAAATGTAACTATCGCATTTTGGCACTCGCACCTAGTACATACAAATTCAAAATCACGTTAGGTAATTCAACGCTTTCCTTAGCGCTGCTCTGGCTTGTTAGCAAGTTGAACATAGACATTTTCAATTAGTCTGTTAGGAATATTATTTAGATTGTGTATTTCAAATACACGCAGTGAGCTTTGTTTTATAGAAATTTATTTGTGTGTATTCAGTTAAATTATTGTCATTATTTAATAAAAGTCAGCCGTTAGGTTGACGCTAGAAAGTCATCATCAAATCTTCGAGTTAGTTAAGAAACGTTGGTAACATCATCTTCATCACGAATCTGTGTATCTTCTGATAAGTTAGGTATACAGGTTCAGAAAATAATCGTCTTCCAAGATGGCGAGCCGAATCTTACTTCATCATATGCATTCGTCTTCATCATCTTGTGATGTCATAATCTAAATCCGAAATTTACAAGATGCTCACATTTTCCTAGAATATTCGTGTTTTTCCCATTTCCGAGAGACGGACGATCTACATATAGGCCTAATATAAAAAGGATAACTTATGTAGATTATTAATCTACATCAATTGATAGATAATAAAATTTCCTTTCCGGACATATGTGTTAAATTACAAACAAAATAGAAATACGATAGAAAAATAAGGATTCTATGAACATCTCCTCTTTTAGTCAATTTCTGACCAAGTTACGTGAGAAATCCTATGCATGCATACGTGCCTCCCGTCGTCATTGTTGGCCATGCCATTTATGGCTATGTAAATACATGTGGGCTAACAGCGCAGCCGCCACCGCCGTCGCCACCGTCAACGACGACGAAAACGCCACCGCCGTCGACGACAACAACAATGAGCAGGGTTGTTAACAAAAATCTGCGTCCTTAGATAAGAATGCAACACATTATTTTGTTTTATAGTGCATCTTTTCCCGACAATATCGGTATAGTGAAATGCTGCAGGTCATAGAACTAAAAGTGCTATAATAACAAAATCATCATAGCTATTATCGGTGCCAGTACGCTAGGTATGGCTACGATGCAATAGTCATTTTTTCTCTCATACCGAACTACCTGCTGATGACAGAGAGATGTAATTCAAACGTGGTCAATACATCTCTTTGTACACAAGTAATTAGGTTGCACAAGATGGCGTTCACGAGAGGGAGACTCGTTATCTTTACAGTTGCTTATTAAATTACAGAATATCCTCTCATAAGCACATTGATCCACAGCTTAGGTTACTCAATATCTCTTAGCTATAAATAAACCATAGCCAGCGAATGAATCCCCTTGAGAATGTAAGCAAACATGTAATTGTGTTGTGAGAAGGACGAACAAGAACACCGAGTCTTCCTCAATTCCTAGTGGTCTACTGAAGGCAACACTCCTTTCTATATTGTGCACTATGTAAATGAGCAGCATTGACGAATACAAAATGAAATGACAATTTTCAGAAGGCCATTCAATCGAAAGATAATGCATTGAGAAACATGTGGATTAAACACGGCTGCTATGCTCTGCCAATAACTTGTGGTCAAACTACGACTAAATATGTCAAATATGCCAGAAAAAGAGGATGTCTCCTCGGCTCGGGTGCCGTGGCATTTCTATGTAATCTGACTCTCTGGTTATGCAAACTATACCATATGATCAGATGAGGAACTGCTATGAATGATCATGCTGCGACTTGGCTCTATAATTCCATATGCAGGACAGCTTTGGGGTTGTGTGATACATTTTTATTTTACAATTTATAGCCAGTGATGGAGACATCTTATCTAATGGGCTTTTCTACTGTATCGATCCATCAAATGACGTCATAATCACCTACGTGACGTATAGAATGACATCACAATCAATGAAGTTATTATGACATCACGAATGACGTAGATAAGTACGTCACGAACAAATAGGTGAAGACGGACTATGCGGTGTTGTACGCATCATATGTCTTTACTGTTTAATAAATATCATGTTGAATATTTTGAAACTGATTTGACTGGGCGCTGTTGCTGCCATAGACAGCAACAGCACATAGTCAAGTAAGATGCAAAATATGCAACAGCTTAACTGTATAGTTTTCAGGAAATTAATAGTCAGGGAATTCGGGGATCGATCAATCCCAGCACGACGAATTATGGGCTAGTGACGAGCGGGACATAGCTAAAACTATAAAGGTCCATTACGCGTGCAAATTTAATGTTGTTTCACGTTTCCATGACTGCCTGCAGTGATATTCTGTCAGCATTTGCTATGATGTATCTGATTCGTCTTCGTCTTATCTTGAATATTCTAAGACTGGCTACGTCACCAACTTTTCAAATATAACATTGCCTCTTGGCCAACAAATCAAAGATACGGTAGACAGTATGGTATCTCGATTAAGAGACGATTACTTACTTATGTAATGCTCTACTCCGAGCACACGTACACACGAGGTATTTGTAGTACAGTCATCCAGATGTGATCTCAACTTGAATGGATGTTGTTATTGACAATAACCCATGCATTCACACAAACAATCACTTGTGCATTCACATAAACAATCGCCCATGCATTCACACAAACAATCACGTGTGCATTCACACAAACAATCAACCGTGCATTCACACAAACAATCAACCGTGCATTCACACACATAATTACGCTTGCATTCACACAGTCAATTACCCGTGCATTCACACACACACAATCACCCGTGCATCCACACACACAATCACCCGTGCATCCACACACACAATCACCATTGCATTCACTCAAACAGTCAGCCTTGCATTCACACGAACAATCACCCGTGCACTCACACATAATGTCTGTCGTGCATTCACACAAACAATCACCCACGCATTCACACACATAATTATCTGTGCATCCACACAAATAATTATCTGTGCATTCACACAAACAATCACCCGCGCATTCACACATACAATCACCCGTGCATTCACACACACAATTACCTGTGCATTCACACACACACACACACACACAAACACCCGTGCATTCACAAACAACCACCCTTGTATTCACACAAACAATCACCCGTGCATCCATACAAACAATCACCCGTGCATTCACACAAACAATCACCCGTGCATTCAAAACAAACAACCACCCGTGCATTCACACAAACAATCACCCGTGCATTCACACGAGCAATCACATGTGCATCCACACAAATAAACACCTGTGCATTCACAAAAACAATCATCCGTGCATTCACACAAACTAACACCCGTGCATTCACACATACTGCCAGCCGTGCATTCACACACACAATCATCCATGCATTCACACAAACAATCACCCGTTCATTCACACGAACAATCGCCCTTGCATTCACACGAACAATCATCCGTGTATCCATACAAACAATCTCCCGTACATTCACACACACACTCGCCCATGCATTCACACAACCAATCACCCGTACAGTCACACAAATAATCAGAGACGTAAATCCTTAGTATTCTTCCACTTTCCCTGGTAGGAATGCCCCGCTATTAATGACCATATATCACACAGGCTATAGCGCATTTCACATCTACACGCTAGCAAATCTGCTCTTGATATATACCTGCATTTAAGGTGAGAAAATAGAGTTTATGGTGCTCCGTGATGAATACATCTGGATCCTCACCGAATCGATGCGTACACAGTATCTCTTATTTACATCTCCTATCCGCATGCATAATCATACACGGAGATAGAAACATGTTATTGATTTAAGCACATTTCGTTGTGCTCATGAGGATAGTGTGTTTTATTCGGCTTGATGACGGAAACTAGTCTGGATTTTGTCATTCACTTTTGACAGCAATATGTCTGAGCAACACTGTTTTCGAAATGGCGATCAATGGATCGTTCCACTGGATTCGTCCATCATATTACGTCATAATAAACTACCTGACACGTAGAATTACATCACAATCAATGACGTCATGAATGCCGTAGATAAGTACCTCACGAACGCATAAATGTCTTTTCTATTTAAAAAATACCCTGTTGAATATTTTGAAACCAGCACCCAGTCGAATTAGTTACAAAATATCCAACAAATTAGCTGTATAGTTTTCAGGAAATTAATAGTCAGCGCATTCAGAGACCGATCAATCCTGACACGGCGAAGTATGGGTGGAGCTTAGCTAGAGGTGGGCGGGGAATATCAAAATCTGAAAAGGTCCATTAGCATGTGAGGAATGCACCTTGACATTTCACTTGTAAATGTAAGAATCATTAAAGGCACTGATTGTTGCTAAATGTGGAATGTCGGTGCAATTACCGCACCAAGTACATTAGCCGAGGAAGAAAGTGTCAACACAATCCTTTTCATATTACTCGTGCTATGCATACACACTCATGCATTTTACTGGAGAAATTCGTTGTGACAAAGGCAAGCGCCCATGTACCCACGCGTACATATACGCTAGCACGCGTCCAAGTTCGCTCGCACATGCACGCACGCACCCACACAAGCAAGCACGCGCGTTAGAAATCACGTACGCACGCATGCGCGCGCACACACTTTGACACGCACATAGGGGGGGGGGGGGGGGTGGGTGGGGGCGTGCGTGGGTGGAG
>CM067371.1:15772080-15782080 GCA_034401795.1 Chaetoderma sp. LZ-2023a
ACGACACGACGATGTTATAAGCATTGCAACTTTGAAAATGTAACTATCGCATTTTGGCACTCGCACCTAGTACATACAAATTCAAAATCACGTTAGGTAATTCAACGCTTTCCTTAGCGCTGCTCTGGCTTGTTAGCAAGTTGAACATAGACATTTTCAATTAGTCTGTTAGGAATATTATTTAGATTGTGTATTTCAAATACACGCAGTGAGCTTTGTTTTATAGAAATTTATTTGTGTGTATTCAGTTAAATTATTGTCATTATTTAATAAAAGTCAGCCGTTAGGTTGACGCTAGAAAGTCATCATCAAATCTTCGAGTTAGTTAAGAAACGTTGGTAACATCATCTTCATCACGAATCTGTGTATCTTCTGATAAGTTAGGTATACAGGTTCAGAAAATAATCGTCTTCCAAGATGGCGAGCCGAATCTTACTTCATCATATGCATTCGTCTTCATCATCTTGTGATGTCATAATCTAAATCCGAAATTTACAAGATGCTCACATTTTCCTAGAATATTCGTGTTTTTCCCATTTCCGAGAGACGGACGATCTACATATAGGCCTAATATAAAAAGGATAACTTATGTAGATTATTAATCTACATCAATTGATAGATAATAAAATTTCCTTTCCGGACATATGTGTTAAATTACAAACAAAATAGAAATACGATAGAAAAATAAGGATTCTATGAACATCTCCTCTTTTAGTCAATTTCTGACCAAGTTACGTGAGAAATCCTATGCATGCATACGTGCCTCCCGTCGTCATTGTTGGCCATGCCATTTATGGCTATGTAAATACATGTGGGCTAACAGCGCAGCCGCCACCGCCGTCGCCACCGTCAACGACGACGAAAACGCCACCGCCGTCGACGACAACAACAATGAGCAGGGTTGTTAACAAAAATCTGCGTCCTTAGATAAGAATGCAACACATTATTTTGTTTTATAGTGCATCTTTTCCCGACAATATCGGTATAGTGAAATGCTGCAGGTCATAGAACTAAAAGTGCTATAATAACAAAATCATCATAGCTATTATCGGTGCCAGTACGCTAGGTATGGCTACGATGCAATAGTCATTTTTTCTCTCATACCGAACTACCTGCTGATGACAGAGAGATGTAATTCAAACGTGGTCAATACATCTCTTTGTACACAAGTAATTAGGTTGCACAAGATGGCGTTCACGAGAGGGAGACTCGTTATCTTTACAGTTGCTTATTAAATTACAGAATATCCTCTCATAAGCACATTGATCCACAGCTTAGGTTACTCAATATCTCTTAGCTATAAATAAACCATAGCCAGCGAATGAATCCCCTTGAGAATGTAAGCAAACATGTAATTGTGTTGTGAGAAGGACGAACAAGAACACCGAGTCTTCCTCAATTCCTAGTGGTCTACTGAAGGCAACACTCCTTTCTATATTGTGCACTATGTAAATGAGCAGCATTGACGAATACAAAATGAAATGACAATTTTCAGAAGGCCATTCAATCGAAAGATAATGCATTGAGAAACATGTGGATTAAACACGGCTGCTATGCTCTGCCAATAACTTGTGGTCAAACTACGACTAAATATGTCAAATATGCCAGAAAAAGAGGATGTCTCCTCGGCTCGGGTGCCGTGGCATTTCTATGTAATCTGACTCTCTGGTTATGCAAACTATACCATATGATCAGATGAGGAACTGCTATGAATGATCATGCTGCGACTTGGCTCTATAATTCCATATGCAGGACAGCTTTGGGGTTGTGTGATACATTTTTATTTTACAATTTATAGCCAGTGATGGAGACATCTTATCTAATGGGCTTTTCTACTGTATCGATCCATCAAATGACGTCATAATCACCTACGTGACGTATAGAATGACATCACAATCAATGAAGTTATTATGACATCACGAATGACGTAGATAAGTACGTCACGAACAAATAGGTGAAGACGGACTATGCGGTGTTGTACGCATCATATGTCTTTACTGTTTAATAAATATCATGTTGAATATTTTGAAACTGATTTGACTGGGCGCTGTTGCTGCCATAGACAGCAACAGCACATAGTCAAGTAAGATGCAAAATATGCAACAGCTTAACTGTATAGTTTTCAGGAAATTAATAGTCAGGGAATTCGGGGATCGATCAATCCCAGCACGACGAATTATGGGCTAGTGACGAGCGGGACATAGCTAAAACTATAAAGGTCCATTACGCGTGCAAATTTAATGTTGTTTCACGTTTCCATGACTGCCTGCAGTGATATTCTGTCAGCATTTGCTATGATGTATCTGATTCGTCTTCGTCTTATCTTGAATATTCTAAGACTGGCTACGTCACCAACTTTTCAAATATAACATTGCCTCTTGGCCAACAAATCAAAGATACGGTAGACAGTATGGTATCTCGATTAAGAGACGATTACTTACTTATGTAATGCTCTACTCCGAGCACACGTACACACGAGGTATTTGTAGTACAGTCATCCAGATGTGATCTCAACTTGAATGGATGTTGTTATTGACAATAACCCATGCATTCACACAAACAATCACTTGTGCATTCACATAAACAATCGCCCATGCATTCACACAAACAATCACGTGTGCATTCACACAAACAATCAACCGTGCATTCACACAAACAATCAACCGTGCATTCACACACATAATTACGCTTGCATTCACACAGTCAATTACCCGTGCATTCACACACACACAATCACCCGTGCATCCACACACACAATCACCCGTGCATCCACACACACAATCACCATTGCATTCACTCAAACAGTCAGCCTTGCATTCACACGAACAATCACCCGTGCACTCACACATAATGTCTGTCGTGCATTCACACAAACAATCACCCACGCATTCACACACATAATTATCTGTGCATCCACACAAATAATTATCTGTGCATTCACACAAACAATCACCCGCGCATTCACACATACAATCACCCGTGCATTCACACACACAATTACCTGTGCATTCACACACACACACACACACACAAACACCCGTGCATTCACAAACAACCACCCTTGTATTCACACAAACAATCACCCGTGCATCCATACAAACAATCACCCGTGCATTCACACAAACAATCACCCGTGCATTCAAAACAAACAACCACCCGTGCATTCACACAAACAATCACCCGTGCATTCACACGAGCAATCACATGTGCATCCACACAAATAAACACCTGTGCATTCACAAAAACAATCATCCGTGCATTCACACAAACTAACACCCGTGCATTCACACATACTGCCAGCCGTGCATTCACACACACAATCATCCATGCATTCACACAAACAATCACCCGTTCATTCACACGAACAATCGCCCTTGCATTCACACGAACAATCATCCGTGTATCCATACAAACAATCTCCCGTACATTCACACACACACTCGCCCATGCATTCACACAACCAATCACCCGTACAGTCACACAAATAATCAGAGACGTAAATCCTTAGTATTCTTCCACTTTCCCTGGTAGGAATGCCCCGCTATTAATGACCATATATCACACAGGCTATAGCGCATTTCACATCTACACGCTAGCAAATCTGCTCTTGATATATACCTGCATTTAAGGTGAGAAAATAGAGTTTATGGTGCTCCGTGATGAATACATCTGGATCCTCACCGAATCGATGCGTACACAGTATCTCTTATTTACATCTCCTATCCGCATGCATAATCATACACGGAGATAGAAACATGTTATTGATTTAAGCACATTTCGTTGTGCTCATGAGGATAGTGTGTTTTATTCGGCTTGATGACGGAAACTAGTCTGGATTTTGTCATTCACTTTTGACAGCAATATGTCTGAGCAACACTGTTTTCGAAATGGCGATCAATGGATCGTTCCACTGGATTCGTCCATCATATTACGTCATAATAAACTACCTGACACGTAGAATTACATCACAATCAATGACGTCATGAATGCCGTAGATAAGTACCTCACGAACGCATAAATGTCTTTTCTATTTAAAAAATACCCTGTTGAATATTTTGAAACCAGCACCCAGTCGAATTAGTTACAAAATATCCAACAAATTAGCTGTATAGTTTTCAGGAAATTAATAGTCAGCGCATTCAGAGACCGATCAATCCTGACACGGCGAAGTATGGGTGGAGCTTAGCTAGAGGTGGGCGGGGAATATCAAAATCTGAAAAGGTCCATTAGCATGTGAGGAATGCACCTTGACATTTCACTTGTAAATGTAAGAATCATTAAAGGCACTGATTGTTGCTAAATGTGGAATGTCGGTGCAATTACCGCACCAAGTACATTAGCCGAGGAAGAAAGTGTCAACACAATCCTTTTCATATTACTCGTGCTATGCATACACACTCATGCATTTTACTGGAGAAATTCGTTGTGACAAAGGCAAGCGCCCATGTACCCACGCGTACATATACGCTAGCACGCGTCCAAGTTCGCTCGCACATGCACGCACGCACCCACACAAGCAAGCACGCGCGTTAGAAATCACGTACGCACGCATGCGCGCGCACACACTTTGACACGCACATAGGGGGGTGGGGGCGTGCGTGGGTGGAGAAGGAGGCGCACACACAGGCGCACGGGCGCACACACATGCGCGCACTCCCATCCACTTCGCCTCCACAACCAGCACCACCGCCACACCATGCACTCGCACGCGTATCTGTCAAAAATACACCGTGCACTTCATTGTGCTTCGATGGCCATCAGAATCGATGGCGTAGTGAAGAATATGCTTAATGTAGCTTGCATTGATTTGTTTATCTGCAAATGGAATTACGAATAACGAGCAAAGGAAAGAATTCGATCTGACCAGAGACAAAGAAGGTGGAAGGGTCTATCTCATGGCCAGGCCAAATAACAATGACATATAGAAACAGTATATTGATTGCACATTCACCTACGCAATGCATCGTAAAAGAATACTAGAGTACCCAGGTGGATAGAAAGTGAGGGAAAGAGAGATAACGAGAGAGAGAGAGAGAGAGAGAGAGAGAGAGAGATGGTGGAGAGCAAGAGGGAGAGAGATTGAACCAAATGTAAGACATGTCAATCAAGATAATTCATTTCAATTTTGAATTCTGACCTGAGGAAATTGACAAATCAGGATAGACATTTGATCGATTCCAATGATACTTTTATTTTTACGCGTAGTAGACTACGGACTGATGCACCTTTTGTCAGAATTCCCCAGTTTGCCGTACAGGGTGCCTGATGGCAGGCCAACGACGAGTGTTAAACATAGTAAACTCATTCATGGATGTTATTTATTATTATTATTATTATTATTATTATTATTATTATTTTCATTATTATTATTTTTTTTATTATTAATGATTGGTACATTGTTTAACAGTGAGAATAATTACGTATTAATCTTTTATCATCGTAACGGATTCTATTGCATGAGATACACACCGCTCAAGTAAATGTATGGTCATCGAAGCGGTCCTTAGTCTTGCACAGTGTGGGAGAACTTATTGCACACTCTTTATTTCCTTGCTTCCGCAAGCCAAATTCTGCAATCAAAAGGAAAATAATGTGCAATAGCAGGTATCCCCTTAAATCCCCACCCAGTATTTGATTATGTAGCTCAATTTCTGATTATCTGAATGATAATTTCTGTATGCTTACAAGTTGAGTGAACCAAAGGATTCTAGGGTCATGAGACAGAAAATGATAAGGGCATTTGTGTTCTAATATTACATTAACACCTTTTTTGTGTGGTAGAATAAATAATACACAAATACATATGGTTCAGTGCAAAAGCACCGAAACCAACGTCTGCAGCCATATATGTGGTGTCTGGAAAGAGCTCCAGATCAGCGTCCAAAAGGGGGCCAAAAGTTAAAACACACCCACATCAACACCTTGCATTCAACAACATATTTCAGATGGAAGCGAAAGGTCTGTGTAAAGATGTGTGGCATACACGTGAGTGATACAACACCATTTTACGCCATGGTTGTTTATATTGAATGGCACTACTATACTGACGTGGGGTATAAAGGTCATGTTCGAGTAGTCGTCTTTCCTGTCTAGGCCCAAATAAAAGCATCACGGAAAATGAATAGATTTGGTATTTATGCCTCTTTGATACAAACAAAAACTGGGCCATATTTCGTAGATCGTGGATTGTATGTGCAATAATAGATGGACATGAAACCTACATGAAACAACAACTATTGATGCGGGGGTGGGGGCACCAACCACTGGAACCGTTGTAGGTATGTTATCTTATCTAAGGATGCATAGAAAAAGTTAAAAGAATAATAATTGCTTCAGATATTGAAATTATTGACTCGGCATGACCTCTTGTGCTTTAAGTGAATTCTTAAAGCGTAATGATGTATGTCAGGTACTATTCTTATGATAAAAGTGAAACTAGTTGATGCTTATCTTAGCTTCTTTGTATTATTTTCTAAACAATGTAGGGACCGGACCTTCCACTAAGGTGTCTGTCGTCACAATCAATTACATCACTATTTAGCTGGTGTCACAATCACAATACAAAGTTGATTACTAGTTACAACTTGCATGTCGTTGATGAAATTACAATATAATACATATTCTGTCAAATTAGTTTTAAAAGATTCAGCAGCTTAACTGTATAGAGTATCTTAAAGGTTAGATTCTGAAAATTCAGGTTTCAAAGATACAGGTCGATTCCTATATATTTAGAAAAGTTGGTGGACCGTAGCTAGACATGGGCGTGGGATAGCTAGAAATAGAGCAATCGTTTAGTTTCTTAAACAATTAACATTGGATTAGTGCTCGTAATGTTTATTTTAATTTACAGTGGTTAACTTATTCTTATGCCGTTCAAATATTGAATATCCATGTATAGTGTACTAAATCTCAATAATCTATTTGTATACTCAATTCAAATGCATATCAACTTTCTCCATGTTGTCGTGGCAGCATATACCTGTTTACTTTATTTGATACAAGACTGTACACACCAACCTCTATGTATATAATGGACACGCCATTTTCTTGCTTATTTGAAAGACGTAGTTATGTTACCATATGTATTAGACATTCTATCTACTTAGATAATCCATGTCATGTCTAGCATAATGAAGGGAACAATGTTTTGATATGCCACCCCATTTCTAGCTATGCCGCCCCATTTCTAACTATGCCACCCAATTTCTAGCTATGCAGCCCAATTTCTAGTTAAGCTCTGCTCACGCTGTTCTTATGTTAAGATATATACATTTGACCACGAATTCCCAGAATACCAACTTCAAAGTAATTATACTGGTAAACTGGTGAAGATTCTTAACGTAATTTTACTGGCCCCCATCTAGGTAGCTTCAAATTATTCAACAGGATATTTATTAACTTGTAAATTTATAAAATGGTTCCTCCGCTAATGGTGGACGTTTCCATCTTCATGGCGGACGTATATATCACTATTAATGTCCGCAAACTAACGAGCGACGAAATTGATCAAAACGTCAGGTACTTGTGCCACAGCTCAGATCCGTCCATCGTTCCACCAGGTTCAGTTTCATATTCGTACCTAATGCTATTAGAACGAATAGAATCTTCCCGATTCTCGTGACCTTGAGATAAGTGCAATTTCTTTAAAGTGGCGGCACTTTGTTGTTTCCTGCGAATGAGGCATTTGTTATATACCAGCTATCATCATCCGGATAGCGCTATAGATACATGCCATTGTTATCTAACAATTTGTCAAGACTTCACCCCCACACCGCCCCCCCCCCCCCCCGAGACCGTATCCTAACAATACCGATGTATGTTCTTACATCGTATATCGTGTTTGATTATTTAGGAGAGATATAAAAATGCTGTTGCAGCCGCCGGGGGTGGGGGGGGGGGGGGCGCGGGGCTCCGCCGCTTGCCATCGTTGTTGCTGTTGCTGCTGGTCAGCCAGCCTTGGGGTTGGGGAGCGATCGCCGCGCATCTCCGGTGTCCAGAAAAACCGACCTCCAGGGCCAGTGGAGCACTCACATTCCAGTGGGCTCATCCAGACATTGCTGTGAAAATTGAACACTACCATATCGTCCCGGCTGTTCGTGTCCCCGGTGTGTATAGCCGTCATTTCCAAGGTGGAAAGAACGGTGCTAGCACACACATTTACTTACTTATGTACGCTTGTAACTTATGAACGGTGTACGTAAAAAGGAGAGTGGTGAATTTGAGTTTATGTCTCGCCGGAGCTACCTAATCGATCTAGTCATATATATAAACAGTATCGTGAAGGGTCCCCTGTGGGGGAAAGTTCCGGCCAGGGCACATCACTTGGTTTAATATAAACTATATCTACCTTAGGCTGGCCAAAAGTATTGTTTTTGCAAGAGGACAGTGCCTCGCGCGGGCCTCCGTCGCAGGAAAATGGCTACAACGCCTTAGTGGAGGAAAAGAGAAGATAGGAGAGAGAGAGAGAGAGAGAGAGAGAGAGAGAGAGAGAGGAGGAGAGAAGCCGTCCTGCAATGATATGCAGGGGGAAAATGGGAAACCCATACCAAACGGTGCCAGTGATGACTGCATCTGTGCCGTTTGCTTGAGAGGAAATATATGACGGCGCAGTACCATGCTCCGCATGGACGGTGGCCGAGGGAGAAAAATGACCGACCATAACAATGTGGAGGAAGAATGGGGAACCCAACCCTCTTTATGCCAATGATGATTATATCCTTGCCATTTGTTTGCAACCGGTGGGAAGCCAACTATAAAAATGTGAAAAAGGGGTGGATGTAAACTCATCGTTTGTGTGCAAACGCCAGAGAGACATCCCACGGTAACGAAAAATGAAGAGGAAAATTATGTTGTCCTTTACTACACAAGGCAGGTAATACAAAATTTTGCGAGAGGAAAATGCCTCGCGTGGGCCTCCGTCAAAAAGAAAAATGCCTTCCACACCGAAGCGGAGGAGAGCGGTAAAAAGGCCCACCCTCCTGTCCTACAAAACGCGAGAAAAAGTATCATGTGTACTTATCCTGATATAGTTATTTTACTGTTGTGTGCCTTTGGTGTGTACGTAAAGATGTAGTGGCTGATATCCAATGATTTCAGCACCGTTGTCTTATGAAGATTAAAGATACAGTTTTAGTTGGTACCGTAATTTTTGTGTACCTAAAAATGGCCTAGATAACTTTTAGTTGTAAGTCCAAAACGCATATGTTTAGGCCCCAAATGGCGCAGCACTACATGTATTTAACGAATACGTCTTCCTGGCGAGGATGCTCGGTACCGTTGCCGATACCCCAATGAGCATCTCTTCTCAGACCGACAGCGTGCAACCTGTTGTCTGGTGGTAGCTTCACAGCTACAAAGCGATCCATCCACATACCACATCACAACCACAAATAACAACACATGGACAACTCACATTGACGGAAGCGTGTTTAGAAAGCGGTTCTTAGCTTACTTACAGTGCGGAAAGAGAAACGTGTTTCCATCTACGGTGGCTATCCCATGTGGTGAGCTCTAAGGCTTCACCCAGTCACCATTATGAGTTAGATGGTGATCCGTGTTTCTATCCGTCACTTAAGGCTGCGAGCACGGACCGTGTAGGATCCGTACCCTGGTGTTACCGTTTAGCTGCTTTAGATTTGGAGAACGTTACATTAAGAACACTGCTGGGACGGCAACGGTGTTGCCTTATTTATATTTTCGCAGTGTTTCCTACTTTGGCATAAAATGTCTTGCTTAATAGATATCCGAAGATACACCGGGTATGTATGTATGTATTGATTCTGCCGGCCTGAAACCTGCTGTAGTTTCTTGAGATGGTCCTAACCATTCTGAGGTGGGAATTCAAACACTGATTTCGGTCAGTCGGCCAGAGAAGCGGAGTCAAAGGCAGTTACTCTCTACTTTAATTTAGGAGACCTTAACATGGATGGACAACTATGAAAATGAGTAGTACCGTTTATACAACGGTCTTATTGACCGTGGAGAAGAGTTTGTAATACCC
>CM067371.1:15787080-15809580 GCA_034401795.1 Chaetoderma sp. LZ-2023a
TGGACTTTTACATAACTGAACACGTGTGCTGTTTCCCTCCACGCACGGACATCAAGCGGCGTGAAGTCATGCATGCATGTGCATTTCGTACTTGGAATTATGTCAGCTAACGCGGGGACAAAAAGTATGGCAGCCTAGTTGTACCATCATGTTTCTACGTTCTATTGTTTTTGCTGGTGCTTAACTTTTGCACAGGTGTATATTTAATGCAATACTTCTCTGGGCACAACTTAAAGTAAACAACATTGGGAGATATCAATGCTCATATTCTCATTGTTCAAAACAGGACTATCTAATGTCATGCCAGCTAAGACGGATATTGATGTCAATGTTTTCCTGTTCTATCTCAATGACCAGTTACATTTTAGCTATGCCCCGCACACCTCTAGCTAAGCTCCACCCACACTTCGCTGTGTTGGGATTGATCGATGCACAAATGCCATAACTAACAATTTCCTGAAAACTATACAGGTAAGCTGTTGAATATTTTGTAACTAATTTGACTGGGTGCTGTTGATGTCTGTGTAAAGACATAATATTTGTACAACAACGCATACTCTGTCTTCAAATATGCGTTCGTTACGTACTTATCTACTGTAGAGTGGATCGGCCGGACGCGCACGCACCGTCCCAGCTCGGCTGGGTATGGCACGACTGCTCCGGTTACGTTCCAATCACGTCCCCCTGGGTAGGATAGTACGCGTGTATAAAGCCATATGAGAGAGGTTTCTATGAAACGGCTAAGCCCGTGAGATCGCATAGCGCACATGGGCGTGCGTCAGAGCTTCCCTGACAACACGTGTCAGCGTTGGGAGAGAATGCATACTAAAGTGTACCGAGTCGGTACACCTAATTTCTTTGAGTTTAACGATTCTCGTCGTGCTTGGTACCTATCAGGACCAAAATGAGACGAGGATTCCAAAACTATTTACATCTTTAAATCGGACCCGAAATGGCTGTGTTATCCTTAATTAGCCCAATGAAACTATTTTCAAAATATTACCGGGACGTCGTAATCGCGTGTTTGTACTAAATGAATGGGGAGAATGTGTATCACGTGGTAGCATCCTCACCCTTCAAAGCTGCACGCTGATTGGCCACAGATCACCTACTGATTGGCTGGGCGTCCTGCCTCTAACTTTACCAGTAGTATAAACGGAGCGAAAAATTAAGAATCGAGAGCACACTTCGGCGTGTGGCCAGAGCATTGCTAGATGTGGGCAACTGCTTACTGACTCTGGTACGCTACACCTCAGCGATGCCTTTAGGAATTCAGTTCTCATTCTTTGGCCAGTAATCTAAAATCCGCATCTAAGATTTTGCAAGCCCTCGGATGGCCATCCGGGGGCAACCAATTGAATAGAAGACTCCCTCACCACCAAAACCTAGAGGAGCTTTCCTGCGGATGGGCCTCGCAAGACCATATGTAATCGCTTCAGTATGTAGAACAAGTTGTGATTCTTGGTGGACAACTCATCAGATCTGCCGAACCACGCAGAAAAGTGGTATTCAAATCTCCGTGCAGCATGTTGTGTGATTAATTAACTTTTAGGCCACAGTCTGGTGGGACTCTGCCTGGTACACCACAATAGCTATACAATGTATCATGTACAGTGTACTCAGTAATGTACATGCATTGTTTAATTATAAATTACAACTGTAGCCCTTCATGTTACGGGCAACTTTCAAACTTCCGTTACCGGACGGACACTTTTTAGCATTCCGCGTAAATTATTGTATTATCTATTATGACTATTTAGTGGACATCCGACTATAGTCGTTCTTCTTCACCGTCTCGGAGAGTGAGCCGCATCAACAGTTCGCCTGCGGAGATTTCCCAGCAACTTCAGGATCGTGCCAACTCGTGTTCCTCATCTGTAACGCAGCAACTACAGTGATTTATCAACTTTTTCGGTACCGATAACTAATAGGTACTCATTTAGCTATTGCATTCATCATTTCTTTACAGGTACTGATGACCACTGAGACAGCATTTTATAATGTGTATGTTTATGTAAATATTATCCTTGTTTTTGTGCTTATGACTAACGAGCACTGCAAGGTCCTATGACCTGATTTACTGTCACTAGTACTTTAATTGTTAGCTATGTATATGGCAAGCAGGCATCCTAGTTACTTGCTTTTGTTTATTTTATATAAAACTCTAGGACCGCAGTAGGCTAGGCTATACTATACAGCAACATTAAATCCGCATCACTTTTCCTTCAGCATCAATTTTACACTGAGGTCACTGTTCATGTTCGCATTACATGAACCTGACATGTGATCGACTAAACCTGGCTATTCTAGCTCGATAGGATAGGTTTAAAATGGTTAGGGACAAGCACTCTGTAAGAGACATTTGTGTAAGCCTCTTTTCCAGGTGTGGTGGATATGTAGCACCGCGCACCAGCTAGATTGTGTAACATTGGCCAAATACCTTAGGGCCTCTTATTATATTGGGTGATTGTCTCTTTCCACGCTCCTCCAGCCGCCGCAAGCAAGGCTTATAAATTGTATGGAACTCCCATCGCCACGTTGGCATGATCCGACTTGGGAAACTATTGGGGTTTCCGAGCGGTGAAGACCAAAGTGCCTTTTCGCATACACTCCCTCTGTATCTTCTTGTTCCAGTTAGTATAGATAAGCCTGCCAAAGTAGAGCGCACTGCGAAAAAATAGTATGTAAAACCGGCCAGCAGTGCATCTCTGAGAATTCTGAAACTTAACCCTAACGACAGGCAAACGACAGTTCCCCGGAGCCGGATCTAGAAATGACCCGCCCCCGACACACGGGTGACGGATAGGACGTAGAGCTCCATCTATCTCCGTACAGTGACTGGGTGCAGTCTTAGAACCCATCAGGCCCTCACGGGAAGGTCACGAGAGCTGGGTACTTGCCTCTTCCTCCCCGCCATAAAACTTTTATACGCTTTTCAAATTGCTTATGTAAATGGTGACTTGTCCTAGTGATGTTGTATATGGTTGCGGTGTGCTATCTAACCATATCGTTATGTGATTCTGAAGCTGTCACTCCATAACATGTTCGCACGCTGCTTTCTGAGGGAGATGCTCTGTAGGGTGACCTTCGGGAAACCGAGCATCTTCGCCAGTTAGGCCCATGTGCCAAACGATCGGTAGACATCCCTGCCACTTGCGGCCAAAGCTTGGAAGTAAATCTAACAACTAAATGGTAGGTTAGAATTTAGCAGGACCGCATAAATACAGCGGCAACTACCAATGCAGTATCTTGGACCTACATAAGTTGACGGCGTTTAAATTCTTCGGAAATCATTCACCCTTCTTCACGTAATACAGCGTGCATCACATTAATTATAATTTCACTAGGTTGACTCACACTACACTACTACTATGTACTGCCCGTACATGCACACGCCCGTGCATACACACGCACGCCCGTACGTGCGCACGCACGGTCGTGCATATGCACACACGTACGCACTATGACGAAACGTCTAAAGTGATGCATAGTGCATGACCATAACAGCTAGTAAATTTGCGATAAGGTTTCGTTAAGATTATTTTAAGTTGTAACATATTCCTCTTGTATTTACATTTTTTTTGCATTCAGATATGTAAATAAATATTTGGATTCTGTTATGGAGAGCGGCTGCGGACCAGGAGAGGATTATCTTCGGCAGTTACTCCTGGAATGACTGATTAGCTTAACTAGCAAGTCATTTCACGGTTAAAGGGCCATGGCTGGTCTTTACTTGGTCTGCAAACACAACACAATCGAGGTGTGGGTGGAGCTTAGCTAGAGCTGGGAGAGGCATAGCAAAAAATGGAAGAATCCATTAGCAGTTCTTATGGCGGCAACAATGTCAAGTCAATTTACTTTCAAAGTATTTTAGACAATGTTTATTAAATAGCAAAGATATACAATTCGTACAACTTGACGGTCTATTAAGCGATTATAACGGAATATCCGATTTCACTCAGCGTCTTAACGGATCTTTCCTTTTTTTAGCTCTGCCCCGCACAGCTCTAGCTTAGCTCCACCAACATTGTTGTCTAATAAATATTATGCAGACATCATGAGTGAATAAAGTATACCTTTCCCATATTAGAAGTATAACGTAAAGTCGGTTATAAGGTTTATTGAGTTGGTACAGACGCAAGATTGGGCTGGCCCAGTGAGAGCTTACATCATGATGATATAACAGTACCTGAATGTGTAGCTCTATAAACTGACACGCTCTATATTTCACCCTAATTCCTGGTTATCGGTCTGGTAAGCAAACTGATTAATCTGAAGTAGTGCTTGGGTAGTTTGATAAAGAAGATTGCATTCTGCATAAGTGTTATAATAACAGATCATAGCAATATTTACACAATTAGGCAAAGCATATAAAATAGCTCTTCAGTTCTTGTCCAATCGGTTCGTAACTAATATAAGTTCTTTGTATTGTGTAAGAGTATGAAACTGTTTTCTTTTCTCTTTTTCATTAACATTTACGATAGTACGATTGTACATTAGATAATATCAATTATCGAAGTTTTTGGCAGCGGAAACGGAATGCCATTCTGGAAATAGTATTAATGATTGCTTAAATAAAGTCAGCTAATAAGCGGTCTGCTTTGAATGCTATCAACTGATAACAAATAATTGAAGTCACGTGCGTTGCAATATTCTTTTAACCCCTTTAATAGCAAAACTAAACGAAAAGAGTTTTCTCTTAGCCTGAAAATGGCCATTTACAAAGCAATGAGTGTGATGCTCCTGAGAAAATCACCATTAACGATGTAAAAGTTATACTCTTGTTAATATAACCTGCTTGGCAATCTCCTACAAAAGCCAGTTTCCTTTAATCAGTATCCAGAACATGGCCTTGAACCTTACTTGTAGCTATACATGGGGGAGCAGCATCCACAAGTTCATTATACTCCACGTACAGCGTCAAGGTCATTAAATAAATACACCAGCGAAGAAAAGATGCCATTATATTGACCGTTCTCTCAACTCAGGGTTGCTAGATCAATCATGTGATATACACATAGACATATTTTGGCTTTGAAACATCATCCTCATTTATTAGTGTTTATTTATTAATTAGTCAGTCTTTCTCTATCCGCAATAAGACAGGCCACGTGACAACTGGGACATCGATGACAAATTGCTAATTTAACTAGAATATCTGGACTATGTTATCTGAAAGTTGACAACGCTCTCTCCTGGGAGGATTGGTATGTATTTTGAAATACGTTGCTGAAAGCTTCCGCTATGGCGAATAAACAGACTCATGATAGCCTGCAATGTGACATTTGATAATGACACTAATATGGGCACAGATAATGTATGTCGATAGTTTGAACCCTGCCAGTGGCAGTGATGCCATTGACAAGCCTGTATGCAGTTTACTGATACACAATCAGTTTCATACACAGATTTTAGTCTTACACCCCAAATAATTATAAGTAGGGAATCAGAAATACTCGGATAATAAGCCACATTCGCGACACTTGACAAGCTCATGTGATTAGCGCATACGCCAAAATATGATTTTCATCTTTCGAAATGCATGTGTTTTACCCCAAAGTTTCGTGAATCTCGCTACGTCACAGAATTGCGTGTTTACCTTTGTATGTAATTTTATGCAACTGGATCAATGTTTTAAGCAGTATTGGATATTTTAATCATAATGGCATATAGCTTCAGTCTATCATTATTAATACATTATTAATTTCGGCTCTGCTCCGTACATGGTGCTTGAGCTAAATCGCACCCGTCCAGGAGATACTCTAAGCGACAACACTGCCCATATAGGGATTTATCTCATACATCGGAATCAAGGATATTAATAATTGAATAATCCTCTCACTGTGACACTAGGTAGAACAACTGTGGAATATTCAGAAACTAATTTGACTGGAACCTCTTGTTGGTAGAGACAGTCAAATCAGTTTCAAGATATTGAGCTAGATATGTATTACATCCTAAAGTATGTATCGTATGCATAGTCAGATGGTTATACTATAGCTATGTGACGTCGTTTTAACAGATATCTGCATACGTCTACACACTATTGCCCAATTATCTACTAAAATTGACATCTTTCCTTAAATCTAGCATAGCTGAAGATTGGCCGCTTGTATTCTTTACATACACCAAACAGTCGGTGGTAATTGCAGATACTGTTAGTATGTCCTGGACAGAGCTAGACTTCACCCTCTTACCATTGTGGTTTAAGTTGTGAAAACAAGAACATCTCGATGTAAACTTTTCCTGTAAATATGGTTCATCACATAGGACTAATCTTACCTGGATGTTACTTAAACCTACAAATCACTTTGAAACAAATGATGTTAGACCGACACTAGCCAGAAAACGTTTCCCATACCAGCAAACCGCTCCCGAATCTTAGCCCACGGTTGCTGAAGCAATGGCCTGTCTGTCTGTCTGTCTGTCCAGCATTAGTTCTTTGACCACATTCATTGACGAAGCACTGACACTAGGCTATAGCTCAGTCAAAATCTGGAATGTAATTTGCATCGTTTTTCAGTTTTCAACCCGAATGATGTTCGAACAGAGACAGTACAGACAGTACTACAGTACTACGAGACCATCCCCTAGCATTTGAGAGCCGAGTAAACGTTCCATAGCCCAACATCCTCTTCACCGGACGAGCGTTCAACGACCAGTCTACACACTAACTCAAATTCACTGTAACTGATGGCGTGCATGATATGGGCGACAGAAATGAGCGCGGATTATTAAATTCAACATTATATATTTCACTATACATTCTAATTTGCATAGCATTTGACTGACATCATATACTAAGTGACTGACATATGAGCTATATATGAGCGCAACACACAATTAAATCAACTAATTATCCGGCCCTTATTACATTATCATCAACACACATATAGCAAGCAGTAACATTTCCCTGAAAGATATATATATTGTTCCGTGAATGGCGTGTATTCTTCAAACACGGGTTTATTGTTCAATGATAATGCTGGTAAAATCTTATCGTTATGGGTCACATAGGGGTGATGCTGGTCAAATTGTATTGATACGAGCCAAGCACGGGTGATGCTGGGGGTAAATAGTGAATATATACGCCTAATACCATGTAGGTAGACACGAGAATAGAGGCGTTGGCATTTTGACAAGGGTCAACCACATTGCACATACGTATTGTGTGATTTGTGTCGTATTGGCAGGTCCACTACTAGCTTCCCGTGGTGCGTGGTCGCGACTCTGTACAGCTATGAATAGATGAAGATTGATACACGCTGGCATCTGGTTTAGGTTCTCAGCATTAATCACTGGATTAACGTGAGAGCTGTGAAAAGCTGCCTGGGATTTTGGCAGTTATCGATTCTTGTAGCGCTCCTGTTCATTTCTTCGGCTGTCAGGGCCGTTAGTCTGAGTATCTTCGACTGGTTCTTTGCTCATTACGGCGTGAATGAAGCTTCAGAACGCTAAATGGCTTGTCACTTTGTGCCCTATTCTCGTGAGGCCAGAGATAGGGATGTGTATATTTACACACGACAACATCGCAGTAGTGTTCGATAGCTGCCTTGGTGTACTGAGACCTATAGCAAACTAATTTCTCACCTCATCCCATCCTACCCCAGCGACAATGATATGTATAGATTTAATCAAACCGACTAATAGGACAGGACGGCCCAGTTCTCAGTTAATTATATTAACATTGTTGTTCTATGATTGGCTGGAAACAATAATTACCAATAATGGCTGTCTTTAACACTGCACTCGGTCTCCTCCATCGTGAATTTGGTAAAGACAGAGCAACCTGTTAACATGTTGCTTATTATCGTTCAATCAGTATAGGTCTATCGAGTTTCTAACGGAAGATGCATGTCTAATGCCAGAAAGCGCCGAATCGTAATGAACATAGTCTGATCGATCCGTCGCAGCAGACTCCAAATATATGCCATCCATTATATCATATTCGACAATATGAATCAATGTATATTTATAGCCGTCTTACATACCATATGTGAAGGCATGTTTTTTAAGAGTTCAGGACCACTTGATGGAACACTGCACATTATATTTCACTAGATAAAGAGGCTATTAGGACGCGATTTAAAGATGTGTATATATATATAGTAATACTCATGTTACCATATATGGTAATTCTTCCAGTGGCTTATATGGCAATGATTCTTGTATCGAGGAGAAAAGGCTAAATGACATATTTTGAGACATATATAATGCTATATGGCACAATTTAACACTCATCGTCCCAGCTTGAATGAATTAAATGAAACGTAACGTGATTCCACGTGTGGCTATGTAAACACATGCATATTAACAACAACAACAACGCCGCCGACGCGGATGACGAAGAAGAAGAAGAAGAAGAAGAAGAAGAAAAAGAAGAAGAAGGCGACGACGATGACGACAAAAACAGCATTCCGCCGTGTTGTTAAAATCTGCAATTATATTTACGAACGTCCGCATCCATAGATAAGAATGTATTATATTTGTGTTTTATCTATGCACTTTCCAGTGACATAATGTGCACATAATGGTGTGTAAAAAGACCTTCAATATTTATGATTAGCCAGAGTGAACAATTTCAGCCGATATTTTTCCAGCCTGTCAGATTACTATCCGACGTCATATTGCGTCATAGTAGGCTGATGTCGCTATTTAAATATCTAAGTCCGTCACGAGCGCTTAATAGCCTATCAAGATGTACGAATTGTATGTATTTACTATTTACTATCCATTCTGTTGACTATTCTGAAACTAATTTGACTGGGCAATGTTGTTGCCTTCGGATAGCGTGATGCTGGGTGTCGGTGTATAGATGCAGAATCTGGCATTAAAAATTAAATTCTTTATTATTAAATAATAAAATCATAGTTATCAAGGTCGGTAGTAAGCCATGAATGGCTATGACGCATTTACCTTATTTTCTCTTGGCTGCCTGCTGATGGCGGATAAAGGTGCCCCATATGCGATCAATACATCTCTTTGTCCACGGGTAATTAGGTTGCACAAGATGGCGGAGACGAGAGGATCACTCGTTATTTGTATCGTGGCTCATTAAATACCATAATACTTCTCATAAGGGCACTGATCGGCAGTTTAGATTACTCAATTTATCTTCACCATAAATAAACCATAGGCAGCGTATCCCCGTAAGGATGTAATCAAATATGCAATTGTGTTATTAGAATGGGGAACACGATATTCAGAATCTGCCTATGCAATCAACTCCCAGTGGTGTATTGAAGGCAGCAATTCATTCTATATTATGTAATGCGTAGATGGCGAACAAGGGCATTGATGAATACAAAGAAGGAAGACAAGTTTGCCGAAAAAACGAATGCATTAAGAAACATGTGGTATAATGTACGAGCACTGCACTCAGCCAATAATTTCTGGCCAACCCAGACATACAGCTGGATCTGTCGAGTCCTCAAAGAGAGTTTGTTGCCTCGACCCTGGTTTCGTGGTATTTCTATTTAATCTGACTCTCTGATAAGGTAAAATGACGTATGTCGTCAACTCAAGAACTGTTATCAAAGATCCAGCCGTATCATGGCTCAATAATCCCATATGCATGGCACCTTTGGGTAGGGGTTATACATTTGTTTTACAATTCCTCGCTGGGCACATGATGACGACAGCACGATCCAAATACACTTTTATAATTTAATATAGTTTCACGTTTCCATGACTGCCTTCACGTGATATTGTGCCAGCATTTAATATGAGGTATCTGGTGCGTATTCGCCTTATCTTATATTCTAAAACTAGATACGTCACCAATTCTACAAATAGAACATTTTCTCATTGCTAACTATTCAGAATACAGTTGACAGTAGAATAGCAACTTATTATCTCGACTAAGAGATGATTGTTTATTTATGTAAAGACCTAATTTGAGCACACGCAAATATCAAGGTATAGGGAATATCAAGTTATTGGCAATACATGAATTCACAATTATTGACAATCACCCATGTATTCACACAAACAAACACCCGTGAATTCACGCAAACAACCACGCGTGTATTCGCACAAACAATTACCCGTGCATTTACACAAACAATCACCCGTGAATTCACACAAAAAAACACCTGTGAATTCACGCAAACAATCACGCGTGTATTCGCACAAACAATTACCCGTGCATTTACACAAATAATCACCCGTGCATTCACACAAACAATCACCCGTGAATTCACACAAACAATCACCCGTGAATTCACAAGAACAATCACCAGTGCATTCATATAGGCAATCAGCCATAAATTCACACAAACAAGCACCCGTGCATTGACACACACAATGACCCGTGTATTTGCACAAACAATCACTCATGCAGTCACAAGAACAATCACCTGTGCATTCACACAAACAATCATTCGTGCATTCACACACACACTCACCCGTGCATTCACACACACACTCATCCGTGCATTCGCACACAGAATCACCCGTGCATTCACACAGACAAGCACGCGTGCATTCACACAAACAATCACCCGTGCAGTTAAACGAACAATCACCAGTGAATCCAGTAGAAGGATCACCCGTGCATCTACACAAACGATCAGCCGTGCATTCGCGCACACAATCATCCGTGCATTCACACATACTATCAGCCGTGCATTCACACAAATAATCACACGTGCATCCACACAAACAATCACCCGTTTATTCACACACACAATCACCGCTGCATTCGCACACAGAATCACCCGTGCATTCGCACAAGCAAGCACCCGTGTATTCACACAAACAAGCACCTGTGCATTAACACAAACAAACAGCCGTGCATTCACACACACACAATCACCCGTCATTTCAAACAAACAATCACCCATGCATTCACACACACAATTAGCCGTGTATTCAGACGAGCAATCACCCGTGCATTCACACGAACAATCTCCCCTGCAGTCACACGAACAATCACCCATGCATTCACAAAAACAATCGTCCTTGAAGTCAAACGAACACTCACCCGTGCATTCACACACACACACAATTACCCATGCATTCACACAGACAATCACCCATGCATTCACACAAACACTCACCCATGCATTCACACAAACAGTCACCCGTGCATTCACGAAAACAATCGACCTTGAAGTAAACCGAATAATCACCCGTGCATTCACACAAACAATTCGCCGTCCATTCACACAAACAATCACCCATGCATTCACACAAACAGTCACCCGTGCATTCACAAAAACACTCACCCGTGCATTCACAAAAACACTCACCCGCGCATTCATAAAAACAATCATCCATGCATTCACACACACAATCACCCATGCATTTACACAAACAATCACGCGTGCATGCACACAAACAATCACCCGTGCATTCACACAAACAATCACCCGTCCATTCACACAAACAATCACCCGTGCATTCACAAAACACTCACCCGCGCATTCACAAAAACAATCACCCATGCATTCACACACACAATCACCCGTGCATTCACACAAATAATCAACCGTGCATTCACACAAACAATCACCCGTGCATTCACATAAATAATCACACGTGCATTCACACAAACAATCGCCCGTGCATTCAGACAAACAATCACCCATGTATTCACACGAACAGACACCTGTGCATTCACAAAAACAATCGCCCTTGAAGTCAAACGAACAATCACCCGTGCATTCACACAAGCAATCACCCATGCATTCACACACACACAATCACCAGTGCATTCACACAAGCAATCACCCGTGCATCCACACAAACATCCACCCGTGTATTGTCACAAAAAATCACACGTGCATTCACACAACCAATCATCCGTGCATCCACACAAACAACCACCCGTGTATTCTCTCAAATAATCACCCGTGCATTCACACAAACAATCACCCGTGCATTCACACAAACAATCACCCATGTATTCACACAAACAATCACCCATGCAGTCACACAAACAATCACCCATGCATTCACACAAGCAATCACCCGTGTATCCACACAAACAACCACACGTGAATTTTCACAAACAATCACCCTTGCATTCACACACACAATCACATGTGCATTCACACAAACAATCACCAGTGCATTCACACAAACAATTGCCCGTGCATTCACACAAACAATCACCCGTGCATTCACACGAAGAATCACCCGTGCAGTCACACTACCAATCATATTTGCATTCAAACAAACAATCATCTATGCATAAACACAAACAAACAGCCGTGCATTCACACGAACAATCACCCGTCCATTCACACAAACAATCACCCATGTATTCACACAAACAATCACCCGCGCATTCACAAAACCGTCACCCATGCATTCACACAAACAATCACCCGTTCATTCCCACAAATAACCACCCGTGCATTCACACAAACAATCACCCTTGCATTCACACAAACAATCACCCGTGTATTCACACAAATAGTCACCTGTGCAGTCACAAAAACAATCACACGTGAAGTCCAACGAACATTCACCCATGCAGTCACACAAGCATTCACCCATGCATTCACACAAACAATCACCCGTGCATCCACACAAACAACCAACCGTGTATTCTCACAAATAATCACCCGTGCACTCACACAAACAATCACCCGTGCATCCACACAAACAACCACAAGTGTATTCTCACGAAAAATCACCCGTGTATTCACACAACCAGTCACCCGTGCATTCACACAAACAATCACCCATGCATTCACACAAACAATCACCCGTGCATTGACACAAACAATCACCCGTGCATCCACACTCACACTCACCCTTGCATTCGCACAAACAATCACCCGTGCAGTCACACAAACAACCAACTGTGTATTCTCACAAATAATCACCCGTGCATTCACAAAAACAATCACCCTTGAAGTCAAACGAACAATCACCCGTGCATTCGCACAAACAAGCAGGCGTGCAATCACACGAACAATCGCCCATGCATTCACACAGACAATCAGATGTGTATTCAGACGAAAAATCACCCGTGTAGTCACACGAACAATCACCAGTGCATCCGCAAGAACAATCACCCGTGCATTCACACACACAATCAGCCGTGCATCCACACACACACTCACCCTTGCATTCGCACAAACAAGCAGGCGTGCAATCACACGAACAATCACCCATGCATTCACACAGACAATCACACAAACAATCACCCGTCCATTCACACAAACAATCACCCGTACATTCACAAAACACTCACCTGCGCATTCACAAACACAATCACCCATGCATTCACACAAACAATCACCGTGCATTCACACAAATAATCACCCGTACATTCACACAAACAATCACGCTTGAAGTCAAACGAACAATCACCCGTGCATTCGCACAAACAAGCAGGCGTGCAATCACACGAACAATCACCCATGCATTCACACAGACAATCACACAAACAATCACCCGTCCATTCACACAAACAATCACCCGTACATTCACAAAACACTCACCTGCGCATTCACAAACACAATCACCCATGCATTCACACAAACAATCACCGTGCATTCACACAAATAATCACCCGTACATTCACACAAACAATCAACCGTGCATTCACACAAACAGTCACCCGTACATTCACAAAAACTACCACCCTTGAAGTCAAACGAACACTCACCCTTGCATTCACACAAACAACACCCATGCATTCACACAAACACATACCCGTGTATTCTCACAAATAATCACCCTTGCATTCACACAAACACTCACCAGTGCATTCACACAAACAATCACATGTGCATTCACACACACAATTGCCCGTGCATTCACACGAGCAATCACCAGTGCAGTCACACAAACAATCAAATGTGCATCCACACACACAATCACCTATGCATTAACACAAACAAACAGCCGTGCATTTACACGAACAATCACCCGTCCATTCACACAGACAAAAAGCCATGCATTCACACAAACAATCAGCCATGTATTCACACAACCAATCACTCGTGCATTCACACGAACAATCACCCGTGCAGTCACACGAACAATCACCCGTGCATTCGCAAAAAACAATCACCCTTGAAGTCAAACGTTCAATCACCCATGCATTCGGACAAACAAGCACGCGTGCAATCACACGAACAATCAACCGTGCATTCACAAAATCAATCGTCCTTGAAGGCAAACGAACAATCACCCGTGCATTCATACACACAATCACCCATGTGTTCACACACACCATCACCCATATATTCACACAAACAATCACCCATGCATTCACACAAATAATCACCCGTGCACTCACACAAACAATCACCCGTGCATCCACACAAACAACCACAAGTGTATTCTCACGAAAAATCATCCGTGTATTCACACAACCAGTCACCCGTGCATTCACACAAACAATCACCCATGCATTCACACAAGCAATCACCCGTGCATTGACACAAACAATCACCCGTGCATCCACACACATACTCACCCTTGCATTCGCACAAACAATCACCCGTGCAGTCACACAAACAACCAATTGTGTATTCTCACAAATAATCACCCGTGCATTCACAAAAACAATCACCCTTGAATTCAAACAAACAATCACCCGTGCATTCGCACAAACAAGCAGGCGTGCAATCACACGAACAATCGCCCATGCATTCACACAGACAATCAGATGTGTATTCAGACGAAAAATCACCCGTGTAGTCACACGAACAATCACCAGTGCATCCGCACGAACAATCACCCGTGCATTCACACACACAATCAGCCGTGCATCCACACACACACTCACCCTTGCATTCGCACAACCAATCACCCATGCAGTCACACGAACAATCACCCGTGCATTCACAAAAACAATCACCCTTGAAGTCAAACGAACTATCACCCGTGCATTCGTACAAACAAGCAGGCGTGCAATCACACGAACAATCACCCATGCATTCCCACAGACAATCACACAAACAATCACCCGTCCATTCACACAAACAATCACCCATACATTCACAAAACACTCACCTGCGCATTCACAAACACAATCACCCATGCATTCACACAAACAATCACCGTGCATTCACACAAATAATCACCCGTACATTCACACAAACAATCAACCGTGCATTCACACAAACAGTCACCCGTACATTCACAAAAACTACCACCCTTGAAGTCAAACGAACAATCACCCTTGCATTCACACAAACAACACCCATGCATTCACACAAACTCCTACCCGTGTATTCTCACAAATAATCACCCTTGCATTCACACAAACAATCACATGTGCATTCACACACACAATTGCCCGTGCATTCACACGAGCAATCACCCGTGCAGTCACACAAACAATCAAATTTGCATCCACACAAACAATCACCTATGCATTAACACAAACAAACAGCCGTGCATTCACACGAACAATCACCCGTCCATTCACACAGACAAAAAGCCATGCATTCACACAAACAATCAGCCATGTATTCACACAAACAATCACTCGTGCATTCACACGAACAATCACCCGTGCAGTCACACGAACAATCACCCGTGCATTCGCAAAAAACAATCACCCTTGAAGTCAAACGTTCAATCACCCATGCATTCGGACAAACAAGCACGCGTGCAATCACACGAACAATCAACCGTGCATTCACAAAATCAATCGTCCTTGAAGGCAAACGAACAATCACCCGTGCATTCACACACACAATCACCCATGTGTTCACACACACAATCACCCGCGCATTCACACAAACAATCACCCATGCATTCATACAAACAATCACCCGTGCATTGACACAAATAATCACCCGTGCATTCACACAAACCATCACCCATGCATGCTCACAAACAATCTCCCGTCCATTTACACAAATAAACACCCGTGCATTCGCACGAACAATCACCCGTGCATTCACACAAACACTCACCCGCGCATTCACACACACACTCACCCGCGCATTCACATGAACAAATACCCGTACAGTCACACTAACAATCACCAGTTCATCCGTACGAACAATCACCCGCGCATTCACACAAACAATCACCAATGCATTCACACAAACAATCACACGCGCATTCACACAAACACTCACCCTCGCATTCATACACACAATCACCCGTGCATTAACACAAACAATCACCCGCGCATTCATACAAACACTCACCCGCGCATTCACACAAACACTCACCCTCGCATTCACACAAACCATCACCCGTGCATCCACACAAACAGTCACCCGTGTATTCACACAAACAATCATCCATGCATTCACACGAATAAACACCCGTGCATTCACACAAACAATCACCCATACATTCAGACAAACAATCACCCGTGCATTCACACACACACAATTACCCGTGCATCCACACAAAAAACTAGCCGTGTATTCTCACAAACAATTACACCTTGCATTCACACAAACAATCAGCCATGCATTCAGACGGACAATCACCCGTGCATTCACAAAAAACAATCACCCATGCATTCACACGAACAAAACGACCCGTGCATTTACACACGCAATCGCCCGTGCATTCACACACACATCACCAGTACATTCACACACACAAACACCACGGCATTCACACAAACACTCAACGGCGCATTCACACAAACACTCACCCGCGCATTCACACAAACACTCACCCGCGCATTCGTACACACACTCACCCGCGCATTCACACAAACACGCACCCTCGCATTCACACAAACCATCACCCGTGCATCCACACAAACAGTCACCCGTGTATTCACAAAAACAAGCACCCTTGAAGTTAAACGAACAATCACACATGCATTCACACACACAGTCACCCATAAATTCACACAAACAATTAGCCGTGCATTCACACACACACACTCACCCGTGCATCCACACAAACAACTAGCCGTGTATTCTCACAAACAATCACCCTTGCATTCACACAAACAATCACATGTGCATTTCCACAAACAGTCAGCAGTGCATTCACACACACAATCACATGTGCATTCACACAAACAATTGCCCGTGCATTCACTCAAACAATCATCCATGCATTCACACGAACAATCACCCGTGCAATCACACAAACAATCACCTATGCATTAACACAAACAAACAGCCTTGCATTCACACGAACATTTCCCCGCCCATTCACACAAATAATCAACCATGCATTCACACAAACATTCAGCCGTGTATTCACACATGCAATCACCCGTGCATTCACACGAACAATCACGCGTGCATTCACAAAAAACAATCACCCTTGAAGTCAAACGAACAATCACCCGTGCATTTTTTCACAGACAATCACCCATACATTCATACAAATAATCACCCACGCATTCATACACACAATCACCCGTGCATTCACACGAACAATCACCCGCGCATTCACACAAACAATCGCCATGCGTTCACATACACAATCAGCCGTTTATTCACATGAACAATCACCCGTGCAGTCACACGAACAATCACCAATGCATTCCACAAACAATCACACGTACATTCACTCACACAATCACCCATTCATTCAGACATACAATCACCCGTGCATTAACACAAACAATCAACCGTGCTTTCACAAAATCAATCACCCGTGCATTCAACCGAACAATCATTAGTGTATCCAGTAAAACGATCACCCGTGCATTCAACTGAGCAATCATTAGTGTATTCAGTAGAACGATCACCCGTGAATTCACACAAACAATCACCCATGCATTCACACGAACAATCACCCGTGCATTCACACGAACAATCACCCGTGTATTCACACACACAATCACCCGTGGATCCACACGAACAATCGCTCATGCATTCACACAAACAATCAGCCGTGTATTCAGACGAACAATCACCCGTGCATTAACACAAACAATCAACCGTGCTTTCACAAAATCAATCACCCGTGCATTCAACCGAACAATCATTAGTGTATCCAGTAGAACGATCACCCGTGCATTCAACTGAGCAATCATTAGTGTATTCAGTAGAACGATCACCCGTGCATTCACACAAACAATCACCCATGCATTCACACGAACAATCACCCGTGCATTCACACAAACAATCACCCGTGTATTCACACAAACAATCACCCGTGGATCCACACGAAGAATCGCTCATGCAATCACACAAACAATCAGCCGTGTATTCAGACGAACAATCACCCGTGCATTCACACGAACAATCGCCCATGCATTCACACAAACAATCAGCCGTGTATTCAGACGAACAATCACCCGTGCAGTCACACGAACAATCACCAGTGCATCCGCACGAACAGTCACCCGTGCATTCACACACACAATCACCCGTGCATCCACACACACAATCACCCTTGCATTCGCACGAGCAATCACCCGTACATTCAGACGTACATTAACACAAACAAGCACACATGCGTTCACACGAACAATCACATGTGCAGTCACACAAGGAACAACCCGAGCATTCACACAAATAACCACCCGTGCATTCACACAAACCATCAGCCTTGCAGTCACTTGAATAATTACCCGTGCATTCGCACAAACAATCAATCATGTTGTCACATGAACAATCACACATACATTTACACAAACAATCACCCGTGGATTCATACGAACACTCATCCGTGCATTCACACACACAATCACCCATGCATTCTCACACACAATCAACCGTGTATTCACACGACCACTCACCCGTGCATTCACAAAAAACAGTCACCAATGCATTCACACGAACAAAACGACCCGTGCATTTACACAAGCAATCTCCCGTGCATTCACACAAACATCACCCGTGTATTCACACACACAAGCACTACGGCATTCACACAAACACTCAACGGCGCATTCACACAAACACTCACCCGCGCATTTACACAAACACTCAGCCGCGCATTCACACAAACACTCACCCGCGCATTCACACAAACACTCACCCGCACATTCACACAAACAATCGCCCATGCATTCACACAAACAATCAGCCGTGTATTCAGACGAACAATCACCCTTGCATTCGCACGAACAATCACCCGTGCATTCAGACGTACAATCACCCGTGCATTAACACAAACAATCACACATGCGTTCACACGAACAATCACATGTGCAGTCCCATAAGCAACAACCCGTGCATTCACACAAATAACCACCCGTGCATTCACACAAACCATCAGCCTTGCAGTCACATGAACAATTACCCGTGCATTCGCACAAACAATCAATCATATTGTCACATGAACAATCACACACACATTTACACAAACAATCACCCGTGCATTCATACGAACAATCATCCGCGCATTCACACAAACAATCACCTATGCATTCACACACACAATCACCCGTGTATTCACACGACCACTCACCCGTGCATTCACAAAAAAACAATCACCAATGCATTCACACGAACAAAACGACCCGTGCATTTACACAAGCAATCTCCCGTGCATTCACACAAACATCACCAGTGTATTCACACACACAAACACAACCGCATTCACACAAACACTCACCCGCACATTTACACACACACTCACTCGCGCATTCACACAAACACTCACCCGCGCATTCACACGAACACTCACCCGCGGATTCACACACACACTCAACCGCGCATTCACACAAACACTCACCAGCGCATTTACACAAACACTCACCCGCGCATTCACACAAACACTCACCCGCGCATTCACACAAACACTCACCCGCGCATTCACACACACAATTACCCATGCATTCACACAAACAAAGACCCATGTATACACACACACACTCATCCGTGCATTCACATGAACAACCATCCGTACATTCGCACGAACAATCGTCTGGGCCTTCACACAAACAATCACCCGTCCATTCACACACACACACACGCACGCACGCACGCACGCACGCACGCACGCACGCACGCCCGCACGCACGCACACACATACTTGCATTCCCACAACTAATCACCCGTGCATTCCCAGAAACAATCACCCGTGCATCCTTATACACAATCACCTGTGCATTCACACACTCACCCGTGCATCCACACAAACAATCACCCGTGCATCCATACACACAATCACCCGTGCATTCCCACAAACAATCACCCATGCATTCACCCAATCAATCACCCGTGCATTCACACTGACAATCACCTTCCATTCACACAAACAATCAGCCGTGCAGTCACACGAACAAGCAGAGAAGTAAATCCCTTGTATTCTTCCACCTTCACTGGTAGGCATGCCCAGCTATCACTGACATATATCATACACGCTATAGACCATTGCACATCTACATGCTAGCAATCCTTCTCTCGACATACACCTACATATATATTCAGATAATTGAGTATATGGTGCGCTGTCAAAGAGGAAAGGAAGGTACAACTGGATCAATACATTTTCCTTTCATGTTGGTTCGTGCTTTGTACACAGACTTATTCATGTTACTGGAGAATCTTGTTGTCACAAAGGCGAGCACGCGCGTACACACACCACGCACGCACGTACACACACGTCACGCGCACACACACACACACACACACACCCACGCACGCACGCACGCACGCACGCACGCACGCACTCACTCACTCACTCACTCACTCACTCACTCACTCACTCACGCACGCACGCACGCACGCACGCACGCACGCACGCACGCACGCACGCACGCACGCACGCACACGCACACACATGCACAACCACACGTAAACATCACGTCAACTAGCACCATCGCCACACATTATTCACAGATAAGCACCAGCCATTTAATTATACTGCTTTATTCAGATACATGATAAGGATGCTGAGAAATTGGGACACAACGAATTCTTGCATTTAATTGCATGTGAACGATGCCTCGTATACATGTCTGTATCCAGTGAGAAATGCACGGTGTACTTCATTATTTCTCGACTGCCATCAAAATTAAGGGCATAGTGAAGGATATGTTTAATGGAGCTTGCATTCATTGGTTTATCTTCATATGTAATTGCAAATGACGATCAAAGGAAATAATTCGATCTGGCCTGAGCCAAAGAAGGTGGGCGCATCTGTCTCATGGCCAGGCCAAATAACTATGGATTTAGAAAGAGTATTGCACGTTCTCCTACGCACTGCATCGTATACAGATTACGAGGGTGCCCAGGTGGATAGAGATGGAGTAAGACAGAAGAGGAGAGAGATAAAGGGAGAACGTGCGCGCGCGAGAGGGACCGTGAGAGAGAGAGAGAGAGAGAGAGAGGGGGGTGGGGGCGGGGGTAGGGAAGAATTGAGGAAGGAAGGAATGGAATGAACGCGGGAGGGAGGGAGGGATGAATAGAGAGAGAGAGAGAGAGAGAGAGAGAGAGAGAAAGAGAAAGAGAACGAGAGAGAGAAAGATAGAGAGAGAGAGAGAGAGAGAGGGGGATGGAGCGAGAGCGGAGGGGCTACGGTTGGAAGGAGAGAAGGAGAGTGTGGAGGGGGTGGGGGTCGGGGTGGGGGTGGCGGAGTGCGAGTTAACGAGATAGAGGGGGGCAGCTCAGTTTAACCGAATATAAAACTTGTTATTCAAGATACTTCATTTCAAGCTTGAAGTTTGATCTGAGTAATCTGACAAAATCTGGATAGCTACTTGATCGATTCCAATGGAATTTTTATTTGTATGTGAAGTACCACAGTAATGTAGTAATGAACCTTTTATCAGAATTTCACAGTGTGATCCTCACGGTGCCTGAGGACAGGACAACGACCCGTGTTAAACATAGTAACCTAATTCATGAACGTTATTTTCTATTATTATTATTATTATTATTATTATTATTATTATTATTATTATTATTATTATTATCATTATTATTATTATTATTATTATTATTATTATTATTATTATTATTATTATTAATAATCATATATTACTTTTCTATCATTGTGCAGCTGTCTAATGCCTAAGATACACCGCTCAAATAAAGGTACGGTTATGGAAGTGGTCCTTAGTCTTCATTTAGTGTAGACGCTTTTTAGACATTCTCTTATTTCCATTCATATATCAGCACAGTGTGGGAGAACATATTGTGCAATCCTAATTTCCTTCCTTTCTTCCACAAGACATATGATACAATCGAAATTAAGTACAATACCTGATTGTCTGGCATAGTCTTTGCACAGTTGCCTCCTTCAAGGTCCACCATGCTTTGATTCGCTAGCTCAATTTCTGATTTTCTGAATGATAATTTCTGTGTGCGTATAAGCTAGTTAAACCAAGCAAATCTAGGGTCATGAGACCAAAAATTATAGGGGCATTTATGATTAAATATTATATTGGCACCTTGCATTCAACAACATTTTTCAGATAGCCGCTAAAGGTGCTTGCTTAAAACGTGGATGAGACAACCCTAGTTTACACTATAGTTGTCTTTGTTTAGCATATTGAATTTGACTACTATACTGACGTGGGCTATAAAGAACTTGTTCGAGTGGCCGTCTTTCCAGGCTATGCCAAAATAAAAGTCTCACGGAAAAGGAATGCGCATAAACAAAGGCATGCCCATGTTTCGCATAGAGTGGATTCCATGTAAA
>CM067371.1:15814580-15836987 GCA_034401795.1 Chaetoderma sp. LZ-2023a
AATATGCCAAAATTTACGCCTTTAACCCTTTAATGGCTAAATTTGTTAAAGAAAATCAAAACATCAAAATATCTGCTTATTGAATGTCCATTTGCAGGCCAAGAGAAGATTATTTTTGAAAACATCCTAATAAATTGGCTGGCTCTGTTACCGAGCCAGTTATTCTAATGGTACATTTAAACAAAATAGTCTTTTCTAGACTTGAAAATGGGCATTTCTCAAGACAACTGCACAGGCCAGTTGTGGCCGACTTCCTCGTGAAAGGGTTAAAAAAACTCGCGTTTCCTGATAATCACTTCGATTCCCAGGCAGTCTAAAATAGCTAACCTAATGGACTCGGGTAAGAACCTAAATTATCGCGAGCTACGCTAACTTAAAGCAAGACAAGAAAGCTAATTCATACGAAGTGATTATGTTGAATTTGTGTAAACCATTTATAGGTGCACACATTCGGATAGTCAGCAATACAAATTAAAATAATCCCACTTCCAAAAGAAGCACTACTAGCATACAGCATCTTCCAAACGATCAAGTTTTTAAAACAAAAATGATCTACAACTAAAGATGGAAGACCAAAGTGAAGAAGGCTGTATCATATTATTGTCAGCGCAAAGAGGCTTTTCTCGCCATCTGTGATCAAGTTGTAGATATGGGATTATCTTGTGGGAAGTCATTACCCCGCTGGATGTCTTATATTTGCGAGTAAGTCCTAAGTGAAATTTATGATTTGAAAATACCAGGTGGGCTAATGGACCGGTTGACGTTATACTTAATATTTAACTTTTTATTATTTACATCAGCAGCACTGCTGATGATATACAGTTTCTGCGAAATGGATGGTGTGTGAATATAGCACAATCAGGACTGTTGGACAAAGTTTTATCATCAAAATTTAAGTAGTCGAATTGATTGGAATAAGTCCCACGGTTCTGAGTTTATGTGTATCTGGAAATAGTTGAGATGATAGTCGTTGCTGTTCAGGCGGCATACACTTTTATGATATTCAGCAGTCGTTTGGATCGATAGTTTGGAAAATAATCCATGTATAAGAATCACTGGAATCGGACGTGACAAAGGGACGTAGTTGATGACGTTAGGCATTCTGATTCTCATACGAGAATAGAACAACACCAGCTGGCAATGAGATCATACAGCTCATGTGCCTATTAACTCCAGCATCTTACAGGCGTATTCACGATAGGCAGTGGACAGGACATGGACATTGTAGCGTCCTGTAGGAATTAATAACATAATCGAAATTTGTATATCAACTATATGTCACTCATACAATGGCATGCAACAACAACACATTCCGTAATGGTGTTATTTAGCTGACAGATCGCATCAAATCAGAACCAGCTACCACCGCTTTGTCTATGTGAAGCATCATCTCCATAGAAGAATAGCACAGAGCATGATTGGTCAGAATAACGTCACGATCAATGAGCGTCGATCAAACTCTGTAGCAAAGAATTAAACAGAATAGGTTTTAAAGTTGTAATCGAAATACAAGGATCGTTGATTGGTCAGAACGACCAACATTTATTAAGTAGGAGCTTCTAGGTAGGAATAAGCAGAAGTTGATTAGCGGGCTGATTATCTGGGCCAATCAAGCTGTGCTTATAACGTACCTAGAAGAATCATCAGAACAGATTCAGGCAGAATCTAAATATCTAGATATGTATAGAAGCCCAGCTTTAGGGATTCTAAATTGTATATAAGACGAGATTTCGGTCTTATAATTTAATCAATCCAACATCGTGGTTCACGTAACACACCGCTGGTGTTACGTTCGTGGTTAGTTGTAAAGTAGAATAGATTAGCCTTTACTTGATTTGTATCAGCAAGGTACCAGTTGTCTTTGAGCGATTTATGCTCCAAATTACAAATATCTTTATCAGTGTTGTATAGTTAATTTTATCTTCAATAAAATTTATCCTCTTACATATAGTAAGACACTAGTTTGGGTAGTATATTCAAAGTCGAAATCATCAGTAGCTTTAGACTCCAGAGTTGGAAGAAACATCCAATCCGACCCATTAGATCTTCATAGTCAGATAGGCCCGACAGTCTTGAATAAATATCGCCATAATCATCTTCACGACGAGGCGAGCCGACTGTCAGTATCCTGCTTCATCATCGGTAAGAGGTTGTCGCAGCAACCGCTAAACATCATAGATCTTACCGTTGGCGGAGTGGAATCGTCACGTAAACAATTCACCAAGTCATACCCGGAGATCCAAAATCTTCAAAGTGTCTCGCCTGATCCCATGGATGTAGAGAAGGCTGCTATCGAGGCGAAGTTATTGACAGGGTCTTATAATCTGCAAGGCAATAGAGCCCGATTAATAAGTACCAGGTAAATCCCATATGCTTACTCTGCGGCGGTGAAGTAGAAGATCGACGTCACCACATTGCTATATGTAGTAACTATTTAGATCGGCGACAAAGCTACGTAGAAAGACTTAAACAAACTCTCATAACGAGGCTTGAACAAGTCGCAGTAGACAAGATGATGGGGGTGTCCTGAGACATTTACAAATTTAACTCTAGATTTCTCAGGTGTTTTCTACGACTCTACAGCGTGCAGTTTCGAGTGATCAAGTTGTGCAGAATGTGGAAAGACGCACCAGAGAATTAATCTACAAGATCCATGTTAGCCGGTGTCAACAGCTGAATCTCAGAATCTAACAGCACTGAGCTCATTCTTCTGACCCAACTTGATTTTCGCATTACCCTCATCATTAGGCCCACTTTACCAGTACATACACACTTTTGAAACCTCTAGGTTCACTACCCTGCACTATCTTCTGTATCGAACATGCTTATCGGCATGCGTAATAAACATCCACTATGATAGGCATCGCTGATTTCTATATTGTCTCCTTTGTATATGCTGAACGAACTCACCTACCATGCGTTTCGCTCACTGTTGTGATTGTAAATATTACGTACAAATTCGAAGATTAACACGCATGTGCAAAGAGCCATGACGTCGCCAGACCTTTATAAGGAGCCGCAACCGTAAGCAACCAATAAAACAAAAACAACAACATTCGCTTACACAGCTCAAACTTACCAGTCGACTCATAATACGCGCTGTAATTCTAGTAGAATAGGCCCAATAGTGCGCCAACAACGCCATATATACCAAGCGGCAAGGGGTGGACTGAACTACGCATGGCCCCGTACATTGCGTCAGCCGTTCCGACGTAGATTATTTCTGTCACGATCAGACACTAATTACGTCAGCTAACGCACTTAGTTTATTTTCCAAACGTCTGTAAAAGACAGCAAAACGAATGGTTTCTGCGCGTAGCGTTGACTACTCACACGTCTGTGGCGGGCAGCACTGGCGACTAGAGATAGAACCCCGTACATTGCACTGCTGAAGGGCATTGCCACTACTAGCAGCATACTTAGACGAAGTTTCTGCACTACGCCAACAACCCCAACGTAGTGGTTTATCTAAGTCGGTAACTTGCGTTTTCTTATAAAGCACAAGGTTCGTTTCAGCACTGAACATCTCAGAATCCCAAAGAATAGCAAATTATAGCGCCATTGCGCATCTTTCCTACGCTGTGCCATCCCAGCAGCGTAGTGAGCAATACATTCAACATTAACCTTACTACATGCGTCTTATGCGACGTGCTTCAAAACTTTGTTATTTTGATGAGAATATCTGACAGTTTGTCAGAGTCTTGAACTAAATGAAAATGTGTATCTTTCACTAGATAAGTGCGAAATTTGGCATCATGCCATAATTTATCTTAATATATCGAATGAAATGACTTTGGTATTAAGATAAATTATGGCAACAATGGTCATTATTCTTGATGCATGAAGCTAAATAAACTGAGGATCCACTTCGTTGCAGCCAGCCATAGACCATAACAACAATTGTGTGCTCACTGCTCTACAGTACAGTTAAAATTGTTGCACGTTGCGTCAAGGGCAACATAGCTTCCCAGTTCATCAGGAATCGGTGGATTCGTAGATAAAAATGCTCTTGACTAAAAGGCGACGTTTGTACACCACAACAGCTTGGCAACTCCAAATGCAAGTATATTAATAAATAAAATGCAGGTTTAGGTAAACTTGGTGGCTGCCACCGCAAACACCTCCGCACACCATCACTGGACACCGACAGCAAAATTCGACCACCATCGATGGTCCATGAATGGCCATATGCTAAGGATACCACTTAGATCAAGAATGGACCCACTGAAGCTAAAGATTGTGCTCAAAGACACGACAGCGTGGTCCAAAGCGAATAAGGACTGATTGGAGCTGCGCTGTATAATGTTTCTACTACTAAGCCTGTAGAATGTAGTAGTCATACATATTATACACTAGGTCATCAAAGAAAGTTTTTCGATATTTGAATGTGAAATTTCAATGTACCCTAAGTATATAGAAGCCAACACTATTTAATACTTTATTCTGTCTCATATATTACGGGTAGGTTCATATACTCTATTATGTCGTATGGAATAATGGTTGCTAGGCCGATAAGCTACACAACCATAATATCATTATCATTGTTACCAATAGCATGTAGTGAAGTCCCAAATAGACATGTGTGTTGGAAAACCTTTGAATACTTTGCGATTACACAGAAAATAGTGCCTGCCACTCCGTTGAAAGTTGTGGATTCGTGGCTCTAAAATCGCCACGAAAGTCGAGCGAAGTGTTACCTGTATTTCCATAATGCTATGGAATTGCAACAACTGGGAAGCTCCAAAAGCCCTATTGAACACACTTGATGCATTCCACCACAGATATCTGCGAGCCATTGCAAATCATCACTGTCCACACAGTCTAATATCAAATGCAGCACTCTAGAAACTGTGTAACACAGAGCCGCAATCTCGGAGAGTAGCGCAACAGCTATGGTCTATGTTCTGACATGTTCTTCGAATGCTAGAAACAATGCGTTCTCAGAAAGCGCTGGAATTGTTAGTGGTAGGTGCCAACAGGTAACAGACAAACAAAGTGATTTGCGATCACACCTCATATAACATAATCTATTACCACTAAAGACAAGAAAGAACCTATTGGAGCTCAGTACAGTCACAATGCCATGTGGACAAGACATAGTGAAGAATATTGCATCATCATCGTCATCATCATCATCATCATTATCATCATTACCATCATCATCATCATCATCATCATCATCATCATCATCATCATCATCATCATCAGCATGATGCTGCTCCATGTGGTGATTCTGCTAACATTTCCCATGGTCAGGCGAGATTACGCATAATACAATCCAGTTGTTATTCGTCCAATGTAACGTGAATTAGGGTTTGCAGTTGTAAATGCCCTGCTACTTTATACTTTATTAGTCCTGTGAAATCAAGAGATATTTCTATGGGAATTTCCGCAAAACCACAAATGAGCAGTGCCCAAGCGATTGATCGCAACCAATGAATGTGCAATGTTTAGAGAGGACTTCGTTCAATGACATACTCGAGTTTAAGCAAAGTAATTTATCGGTTCTACCAATGACAATACGATGTATAGATCTACTCTAATTCAATTAGGTTAGATGGAAGATTTTCATCTGTATTTATGCCGTGAACAGGTTATCAATCATATTAGCTGTGGTTTTCTGTGAATGACTGAAACTACAAATACATATCCAGGTGTCGATAGGCAATGTCCTCATATGTCTTTAAATTCCGTAAGCGCATGGCTGTCTGATAGCCATTCAAACCGGCACCTATCGCTATAATGTGTTTGGATGGATCTCCTAATCAGAATTTCGAACTGAATGGGGCAATTCTGTCGCCAGAAACAACCACTTGTAATGTGCAATGATAAGTCGTAGCATTCTCCAGCGTTTTAATTGTCCTAAAACCTGATTAGACAAAATTAATTTCATCAGCATTTACTAAGGATTACGGATACCATCCTGCCCAAAATTCCGACCTAGGTATCGATGCCTATCCAAGTATTGTCAAGACAATAGAGGAATCCAGTTTATCCATTAATCATATAACGCCAAAATCAACAACATTAATTTGAATGCGCTGTTGCATCAGTACCCAATCAAATTAGTTTTAAAATGTTAAACATGTACAGTTTCCTGGAAATTGAGTTTCGGAGAGTGCAGGAATCGATCGATTACTACACGGTCCAGGCGTTGGTGTAGGTTAGCTACATGTGGGTGAGGCATAGTTTTAACTATGCCTCGCCCATCTGTAGCTAGATGAGCGAGGCAGTGTTAAAACTCGATTTAATCCATTGCTAACCATTATGTGAATTCATGTTTCTAGCATTTAAGAATATGCTCTTTATAGATTAATAGAACACATTGTTAAAACACTACAAATGATTGCTAGATGACTATCCTAGAACTGATATAGAGATGCCATCACACAAATCTTAATGCATTTGATCATCTAGAGCATGACATTATGATCAAATTAGTGTATGTTGCTATGGTATTGGGTACGGCATATGGTCATACCCTAGTCAGATATAACATAAAAAGGCAGAAGGATGTAAGTTAGACATGGAGAAGGCAACACACTCATTATAAGAAGTAAACCAAATAAGATATAACACAGCAAAAGATCGATCAAATTGACGAGTTTTTAAAGCAAAACTAAAGTCACAAGTCAGCGGTTTTAGAGCGCAAAGTCTCTTAGCGTGGTGACTCTTTTTGAAACAATGCAACTGAAACGTGTTGGTGGATTAATCGCTAAAACCCCAGTCAAATTGTCCTCACAACTTTCGACACGTTCAAAGCCATGACTCCGAGAATAGGTCGTTATGCGTTATACATTTATGAAGCATAAAATGTATAATAGTTACGGTAAGGAGACAAATACATAGGGCTGGGAAAAAATGGGCAAAGAAAAACAGGGTAAAAACGGTAGAACAAAACAAAATATTAGCGCAGTGTGAACATGTTTAAAATACCTGATCCACCAACAATTAGTGGGGCTGACCTAGTGAGAGCTTTCACATCGGTATTGCATCATTCACATATACTGGAACACATTTATACAAAATATGATAAATGTATAGTAAATAACAGGGAGCCCAATTTTGCCGAGGTTGTCATGGCTGTGCGGCATTGTCCCTGATGAGCTAACAGCTCGTACAGTGGTTTGTAGGGTGTTTTGAACTAATTTAGCAGGTAGCTCCCACTACCATAGGCGGCAAGACACTGCAGGTAATCCTTTTCAACAATCATTTGTATTTTAAGTCCAGAGCAACTGTGACGGGAAGCTGTTGAACATTGTAATCTGAAACCAATGCTGCAATGATTTTCAGTCAAAACAATTTCAAAATACTGAACATAATATTTTCGTAAATTGTTGAAACTAATATACACAATACAATGACGGATTTGGGCATAAGTTCAGATTCAAGCTGTAGTTTATTAAACGCTATGCTTTCGCTTGCATCTCATTAATAAGACGATGTATCAATGAGCCGTTGTGAGCTCTTAAGGATCAACAACAAAATATTATTCATGTGATTACATGATATCACAGCAATTGTTCACCTGATGACATGATAGCACAGCAATTGTTCACGTGGTAACATGATATCACAGCAATTGTTCACGTGATGACATGCTATCACAGCAATTGTTCACGTGATGACATGATATCACATCAATTGTTCACGTGATGACATGGTATCACAGCAATTGTTCACGTGGCAACATGATATCACAGCAATTGTTCACACGATGACATGATATCACAGCAATTGTTCATGCGATGACATGGTATCACAGCATTTGTTCACGTGGTGACATGATATCACAGCAATTGTTCACGTGATGACATGTTATCACAGCGATTGTTGACGTGATGACATGATATCACAGCAATTATTTACACGATGATGTCCCTCCATGATTACCATGGAAAATGGAAGAAAATAGCTTTCCGTGGCGAAAATTACCATTTACGAGTTCAAAATCATAGAAAAACATGATTTGACGTACTCTGACGCTTGTTTGTGTGTGCTGCCCTTTAACAATAATATGGCTAGGTATTACACGGGCATGTTGACTAATATAAAAGCTAATTGCGCTGAAACAAGTACAGTAGTCACCTTACATACAATAGCTTGCGTGACTGTGACCGATGTTGCAACACATATATTGTGCTCTGCATTGGCTAGTGATGCATTGATGTGATGAAGAAAATAAACACGTAAAAGAAAAACTACAAAACCCTGTGTGGAAAGGAAGAATAATAGTGCGTGAGATAAATAAAAACGCATTCATTTCATTTCTTGTTGAATTTTTCACACTCATTTTGTACCATACCTATAGATTTAAAACTCGACAAAGGTCGAAAATTCCAAAAAGATCGTTTAACGACCTTCTCCTTTATGAAAACGTGAAATAGAATTTAATTTCGACAATCATCCAGGTGCGCCATCAGACCTCACACCTGTTCAAAATACATAATAACAACCACATCATATATTGAACATTCAATCTTGTATATACATATATATATATATATATATATATATATATATATATATATATATATATATATATATATATATATATATATATATATATATATATATATATATATATATATATATATATATATATATATATATATATATATATATATATATATATATATATATATATATATATATATATATATATATATATATATAGAACCGCACGAGGGTATATATAGAACCGCACGATGGTATGATACCCCATCCCATTCACACATTATACACACTGAATCTAATCATAAATCGTCGAAGAATCAGTTCTCTTAAATCAATATATGCATAATAGATCTGTATTATAGGGGTTTACAGTTTATGAAAGGCACAGACTCATCAAAGAGGTTACGTTTCTACTTTGTTGAACATAATATTTTCTAATGTGTCTTAAAGTTCACCATCCTATGATTAGAAAGCAGCTGCTTTGATGTCCATCTTCGGGGATTAAACCAGTAAACATGTAAACATCAAATTCGTGCAAGATAATGGACCTTTCCAGTTTTAGCTATGCCCCACCCATCACTAGCTAAGCTCCACCCACGCTTCGGCGTGTTGGGATCGATCGATCGATCGCCAAATACACTTACTATTAATTTCCTGAAAACTAGACAGTTAAGTTACTTAATATTTTGTAACTAATTTGACTGGGTGCTGTTGCTTCCTATGGCCAAATTAGTTTCAAAAATATTCAACAGGATATCTATTAAATAGTTAAGACATACAATTCGTCCTACAATGCATATATAGTACGTCTTCAACTATGCGTTCGTGACATATTTATCTACGTCATTCCTGACGGCATTCATGGCGGCATTATGATGTCATTGATTGTGATGCCATTCTATACGTAACGTAGTTAATTATGACGTCATATGATGGATAGATACAGTGGAAAGGCTCATTCAGATTTTCCCATACAAAATGTCCATTTCTAGACCAATAGATGATTATGTTTGAAAATCTAACACTGGAATGATAGGCTTGCCTACCGAGACAGACTTTTCAATGGTAAATTATAAAAAAAATTGTCTTTTCTTTATTTACAAATGGACCGTTCACAAAACGACTGCAGAAGCCATTCTTGGTCAGCTTGGGTGTTAGTGGGCTAACTGAGTACACCTGGAAGACCAGATCAGACAAATGTACCAATCTATCAACATATTATGTCAAATATCTGGAACGTGATGCTGTCTAAGAACATCAGTGCATATGCAGAATAACGGCCTCTGTTGAGTGAGTACCATATGCACTATGAGTAGGAATCTAGCATCTGTATCTGGTTGTAAACCATATCCAACCCGGTATTGCGTCAGAGGCGTCTGGCAGTTAACTGTAATCATCCGACTGTTGTAACACGTACTTTTTATTGCATCAGAATGTAACCCCATGTTAAACATAGTAGTGCATTAGGCTGTAAACCGCATTTACAATATTGCATCAGGTTGTTCACTCGTTTTAGTGTAATATTTCATCAGTATCGAAATATTGCATTCGAATGAACGTATTTAGCACACGATTGCATCAGGCTGTAACCCGTATTTAGCACAATATTGCATCAGCCTGTAACCCGTATTTAGCACAATATTGCATCCGAATGTAACCCGTATTTAGCAGAATATTGCATCAGTGGGTAACTTGTAATTAGCATAATATTACACCAGACTGTAACCCGTATTTAGCACAGTATTGCATCAGGCTGTAACCCGTATTTAGCACAATATTGCACCAGACTGTAACCCGTATTTAGATTTAGCACAATATTGCACCAGGCTGTAACCCGAATCTAACACAAAATTACACCTGGCTGCGACCTGTATTTAACACAATATCGCACAAGGCAGTAACCGGTATTTAGCACAATATTGTACCAGGCTGTAACCCGTATATAGCATAGTATCTCACCAGGCAGTAATCCATATTTAACACACAATTGAACCAGGCTTTAACCCGTTTAAGCACAATATTTCACCAGGCGGCAATGCGTAGTTAGCACAATATTTCATCAGACCGTAACCCGTATTTAGCACAATATTGCATCCGAATGTAACCCTTATTTAGCACAACATTGCATCAGGCAGTAACCCGTACTTAGCACAATATTGCATCAGGCAGTAACACGCATTTAGATTTAGCACAATATTGCACCAGGATGTAACCCGAATTTAACACACTATTGCATCAGTCGGTAGCCCGTATGTAGCACAGTATTGCATCAGGCTGTAACCCGTAATTAGCACAATGTTGCACCGGGTTGTAACCCGTATTTATCACACAATGACATCAGGCGGTAACGCGTATTTATCACAATTTTGCATTCGAATGTAATCCGTATTTAACACAATATTGCACCAGGCTGTAACCCGTATTTAGCACACTATTGTATTAGGCATCAACCCGTATTTATCGCAATATCACACTGGACTGTAACCCATATTTAGCACACTATTGCACCAGACTTTAACCCGTATTTAGCACAATATTGCACCAGGCTGTAACCGGTATTTAGCACACAAACCCATCAGGCGGTAAACCATAATAAACATATTGCATTGTTCAGTAAGTCATATCTAACCTAATACCATTGTTGTGCATATTGGCATTCTGTGCCTAATAAAGCATTTTTGTAACCTAAAGATTTGTTTCTTGAAGTTGTAATCTTTCAAAGATAGTTTATGCTTGTAGTACAAATCGACATTTCTGAAACCCGCTGAAAATAATGATTTTGGCCAGCATGCCCTTCAAGGGGTTAAGCTGAATAATAATGTATTCAGTTGAGCATCTTAAGATTCTAGGAGAGAATGATATTGATTATGCCCATGATGTTTGTTGTGATGTCGGATGGTTCATACCATAGCTAGCATGAGGATCACCATAATCGATAAATATATAAAGATATCTTTCCCTATTGCTTAATACTGTACAATGCTGCACACAGGTCGCTTGGTTACAACCGTGCATGTGAAATCATCGTAGGAGCCCATCGAGTCAGACATCTATTTCTTATTGTTGTCAAGAGATATCGAGGAGTCAAAACTTATTTTGAGTATTTGTTGAGGATTCCTCAACTCAGTATTTCATGAATTCTCATAGCATATTACAATGTGAATAACTAGACCTATTCTGATTTCCATTCAATCACACAACAATTTATTGTAATATATTACAAACCTGAGGCTAACACAAATTATAGTTTTAGTTGTATATATTTTTGTCTATGTTTGGGAATGATCCGACCAAATCTGAATGATTTCATAAGGAGGCGACACAATGTGATGTGAAAGCGAAAGGATAGTATGGTTATCATACGTCTAGCTTTCATCATGTGCTTAGTGAGATAGCCAATATATTTTGCGTCGCTATTATCAACTCTCAATGTGCAATTGGTTACCGTGCCCGGTATATGTATATCTACAACATACATCATTCAAGTGCATCCTGCAGCTTATTATGCTAACATAGGCTTGAAGGAATACAATCGAGAACTATTGAAGGAACTGCAAATTCCCCATTCAATGACAAATCAGTCTGCCCTAATAAGAAATTTAAAAATCGCATTAATTAGTCGTGCACGTCTACATCTTCCCACCACCATCTTTGTGTTGAGTTCATGAGTTCATCATTAGGATCTTGATAAAACAGTCCATTGCGAGCTCATTTACATCTGCATTCTCAATTTCCTATATATACACGTGTACATGTTCAGATGACGTGTACACGGTTACAAAAATCGTAAACGTGTACACGCGAAAAAATGGTAAAATATACATATTTATGTGAAATCTGTAAGATACTCCACAAGGAAATTGTACATATATATTGACAACTTACTTCTCCGAATTTGTCCCCACGCTCTCTATCCGTCAATAATGTCCGATTTCCGAATTAACCCTTTAACACTCAAGCCTATTAAACGGCTCATACTGTGATCTTGAGAAATGTCAATTTGCAGAGCATGAAGACACAGGTTTAGTTTTTTTAATTTGTACCACTGGAATGACTGGCTCGATAACCGAGACAATCATTTCTATGATACATTTCAAAAGAATCGTCTCTTAGTCTGCTCAAGGAGATTTTCTATGAGAAAGTTTAGATTTTCTTGAACAACTTTGAGAGTCAACTGAGTTAATTAATTATGTTAACTAAACATGTAGCATCGAGGTCCTTTGATTAACCAACACCCCTTTTCAGAACACAGGTGTGAATTACTCTTCAAACGCGATCTTATCAACACAGATTATCACTATGAATTCCGCCGTGGTTCACTTCCCTAAGCTCACTCTGGACTGCTAGCAACCAGCCTTCGATCAAATCATTAATGGCCAACCGACCGCCTTAGTTGTCGTGAGCAATAAGTCTATTTGCATGTTGAGAGAAAGACTATTTTTTGTAAATTATCACGGCAATGACTGGCGCACCGAGCGAGCCAGTCCTTTTAGTCGTACATTTGCAAAATCTTGGCTTGCCTGTGCCCGCAAATGGACATTCAGTAATGACAGCCTGATTTTTTTTAGACAATCTTGACTATCAAAGGGTGAATCACTGTTGCTTGCTGTTGATTTGCCCAGAACAAGGGCCAAATAGGAATTTTTGTCACCTTAATCCTAGAATGGGCAGGCCGACCAAAGCGGCCTCAGCAATGGTTTATGAATTTACATTTGCAGCTAATGAGAAGATAATGTTTGTAAATTTACCCCTGGAATGAGTGTTTCGGTAACCGAGCCAATCATTTCAGTAGCAATGTGTTTTAAAATTAGTCTTCTTTTGTCATACAAGTAGACAGTGATCAAGCAAAATTAGGATTTTCAATTTCGTTTTAATGTTAAAGCCGGCTCTAGAAACATCTTATAAAGTGGTCCTGCAAAATATCCTTTTGAATGACTTCAAAATGCTCTGTGTAAATTCCAGTGATAATTTTGGAATATAGTCTTCTCTTGACTTGAAAATAGACATTAACGGAGCAACAATTTAATATTTAGTTTTGGGTTAAAAAAATGTGTAATATCTTAAGCGCTTTGAGGCACTGTCGACACGAAAGGGGTTAATAACTCGTTATTTTATGTTTAACCACAACATATTCCACCCCTCTACACATAAAACAGGCTAAGTAGATACCATAGTATTACCACATTTTTGCACCAGATATCAAATACGTGTACACGTTCGTTAGAACTAACGTGTACACGTGTAATGGTATTGCTCCAAATGCACACCCTTTTACAATCTCTTACAAAAGCAAGCTTTCCTCAAGCAACATGCAAATGTTCACGAGAAAAATATCAATAAAAATCATAATTCTGAATGTTCGTTTACCAGTATTATAGTTGTATTAAATAAATACATCTGCGACAAGACTCAAGAAAATCGAGGATCTAGCATGTTCTCATACTGTTCCGCGGAGACCGTAATAGACAGATTATGTCATAGAACCATCCAAGCTGATTTAGTATATTTATTTATTAATTAATTCATTTATAGTTCCCGTTCATGAGAAGACGGATGACGTGAGGAAAACTGTGCATTGAAGACACATGGATGAGCTATTTAATCAAACATGTACAGGATACGCGCGTATGCGCGTACATATATTCGTCGGTGCATGCGTGCGTGTGAACGCGATCGGAAAGTGTGTTATTGTAAGCTCTTGCAAGCACAAAAAGCCAACAGTTAAAGAATAAGCATATTAAAAATGCAATCCAGATATTATGTTATGTGGATCTGAGCAAATGAAGCGAACATGCCAGAACTCTCATAGAAATTGCATCATTTGCTGGTGTTCTGTCAGAGGAAACCGCTAGGATATGATAGGAAATCGATTGATTCCGATACTACTATCAATATAGTATGACGGGGTCAGATTGATGTGGCTGTTGAAATCAGAATGCTTTCGATCAATAAGGCCGATATCACGATTGATATCATCTTATAATCTATATACTATAATAGAAAATGCATCTGTATTATAATTAATAGTTCTTGCTTCTAAGTGCCCCTAGATTGTTGAATTGTTGGCTTGTTAGAGGACGACTTTTAATAGTGGCCGAACAATACGTATAACAAATAATGACGGTATCATTCTATGTATGTGAGCCTATTATTGCAAAGGTGCATTTGACAACTCAGAGAGCAATACGTGGGAGACGTGACTACGATAAGAGTACATACTGGTACATGATAACGCGTATAAGCAGCCAGCATGAACACCGAATACACGTGCCTTGCTAGAAACAAGATCGTAAAGCCGGCCTTAAAGGTTGATTGACTTGGCATAGGCACACGATTGGACTGGCCCAATGATAGCTAATGTCACGATGATACAAAAGTAACTGAATGCGGAAATCTGTGAACGTACACGTTCTATATGCCCATGTATCTTCCAAAGCCGAATCTTTGTCACGGGCCCACTAACTTGGAGCTAAACAAACAGATTAATCTAAAACATAGTCTCTGTAAAATGTTTATATTCTGCAATTTCTGCATCGCATTATAATAACAGATCATATGGATAATTACACAATCAGACAAAGCATGTTAAAAAACGTCTTCGTTTTTCCTCATTTTTCCAATGGATTTGCGTATGAGCGTCAACTTGTTTTATTGCGTCTTTTTATTCCCATTTTCGATTGCCAAGATTAGATGGAGCAAGACCATAAAGCCGGTTATAAGGTTGATTGAGTTGACACAGTCGCAAGATTGGACTGACCCAATGAGCGCTTACTTCACGACGATACAACAGTAACTGAACGCATAGATCTATCAACTCACACTTTCTATATTTCTCCCCAGGAAGATTCCTGGTTACTGGTCTGCTAAGCATACAGATTAATCACAAGTAGAGCTTGGGTAATTTGATAAAGAAGATTGCATTATGCGTCATGTTACAATAACAGAGCATAGCGATATTTACACAAGCAGGCAAACCATAGAACGCAATTTCACTGTATTTCTCCCCTTTCTGTCCTATCGATTCGTAACTGATTTAAGATCTTTGTGTAGTGTAAAAGTGAGAAAATGTTAACGTAGCCTCTTTTTTTATTAGAATTTAGTTAATGAAATAACATGATTTGTCGTCATAAAGATCGTGGGTGGGGTGATATAATGGACGCTGATGGTGTTTGGGGTGCATCAATAATAGCAGTGGACGGACATTCTGACGTAGTATTCATGGTTGCTTAGATATCGTCAGCTAATAAGCGATGTGCATTGAATGGTAGCAGAAGATAGAAATTAATTGAAATTCACATGCATTGCAATGCTAGTTTAACCATTTTCGTGGACGAGTCGGCCGTTTAAAATAAAGCGTCGTTCTCCTGACCTACAAAGTGATATTGACAAAGCACAGGTGTTCACCATTAAAGATTCGATGGATATATTTTTGTTAATACGATCTGCCTTGAAAACCTCCTACACAATTAGATTTCCTTTAAGCAATATGCAGAACATGGCATTGTTGACGTTTGCCTGCCACCATTCAGAGGAAAGCATCATCCACAAGTTCATTGTACTCCTAGTACGGAATCTAGTACATTAAATAAATACATCCGCGACAGCAAAAAAACATTATATTGACAGATCTCTCGACTCATGGTTGTTAGATCGATCATGTGATATAGAAATAGACAGATCTTGGCCTAGAAACATCTATCTTGCTTTATTTTGTTTATTCATTAATTATTCGCTTTTTGTCTGTGACATCGATGACAAGTTGCTAATATACCCACAATATCTTGAGTAGGCTATCAGAAGAATGGCAATGCTCTATCTATAAAGCACCAGGATATATTTTGTAATTGGGTTGCTGAAAGGTATCTCTATGTCAAATTGGCACAATGGTGTTAGTCTATACATAGACACTTTACGATGTATGTCAATAGTTAAAAGGCACATGCATGTAAGATGTATGCACACTATTACAGCTGAATTACAGCTTTACTATTTAATGGCTCATCTTCATCACGATAATTTTACGTCCATACTTGCATTATTGAAGGCTGAACTTTCATTTTACCGTCGGAACGAAGAGGGCTGATAGACAATTGTGACCTCGCATTCCATATTCGAGCCCAGCAGTGACGTCATTGGCAAGCCTGCATGCAGTTTGTGGGCACAAATTCGTGTCTACCTCAGGCGAATAACCAAGCAGGGCTAGGCATTTACATAAAACCGATTTCAGTCTTACATCCTAAATAATTATACGCATGGAATCAGGAATATGCAGAGAATAATCCACATTCTAGGCTATTTGCCACGCATATAGGTTTTGCATATATGCTAAACTAGGATTTCTTTGTTTTTAAATGCCTGTACCATCTAAATCTGCAATGCTAGTCTACTTCTTACAATTCCATGCGAAAGGAATCCACGCCGTCAGAGGACTACCAGGCGATTTGGCCCAAGACTTTGGTTGTTTTGTAACTTTTGCTTTGGACCCTAGATTCATGAATCTGGCTACTTGTCAGAATTGCGTGTTTACCTTTGTATTTACTGTCATGCACCAGCGTCAATAATTCAAGTATAGGAGATTTTAATAATAGTGAAATATTCGTTTTTTAGCCAACATCCCACAATGCTTTGCGCTTCCTACTGTTTAACGTTAATCGGAACTTGTACCAGGAACAGTCCGACCGACTGACCGACTGACCGACCGACCGACCGACCGACCGACCGACCGACCGACCGACAGACCGACAGACCGACAGACCGACAGACCGACCGACCGACCGACCGACCGACCGACCGACCGACCGACCGACCGACCGACCGACCGACCGACCGACCGACCGACCGACCGATAGACCGACAGACCGACAGACCGACAGACCGACAGACCGACCGACCGACCGACCGACCGACCGACCGACCGACCGACCGACCGACGGACCGACCGACCGACCGACCGACCGACCGACCGACCGACCGACCGACCGACCGACCGACTGACCGACCGACCGACTCTTACCGACCGAACGATCGATCGACCGCTAGGCAGGCATGCAGGTAGGCAGACATGCAGGCAGTCAGACAGGCCGGCCTCGCCTGGAGATGAATGAATATTCTTGTGTGCTTTCACAGGACGGTCTATCAATTGCACTCGGGAATAAAGTGGTGTACTCATGTCTCGTGACGAATTAAAATCAGAATCGTTATTTTATTGTCTGCTTGAGTTTATTTGAATTCATTTCGCTGGCTCCTCATCCTCTCACAACATCGTATCCTTGTCTTCTCATATCACTTCTTCTCCATCAGCATCACCAACATGCCATTGATTTCTCCCTCTTCCTTCCCCATAACGCCCATCTCATCCCAATAACGACATACCGACCCAGGACGTACTTTCCGCAAATGACTTTGCTCTAAGCTATTGGCACATACAAATCTAAAGTTACATTAACTGCCTAACACAAGAAAAGGATTAGCTGACGGATTTACGCATCGTGTTAAAAAATACGAGATAACCACGAGAGACCTCTTTTCTACCTATTTCAATTCGTAAGATTTAGAAAGAACTATTTTCAATGCCTTTAATTTCCGGTCATACTATCTCTTTTTATGCGACACGTTGCCACACGCCGGAAGAAAATCTGCATGTTGAATGACAGACGTAACATCGTTTCATAGCTAGCTCAGTAGAATGCTGCCTGACAGCGAATTGCAAGTATAAAATCAATGTTTCTTTGTATTCCTCGCTTGAGCTATTCAGGTACAGATTGGTTGCCAAATGATGTTCATTTTGCTAACACCGCTGCTACCCTGTTGCAAGATCTTGCTTTCTATAGCAATAATACCATCAATTTAGGCGTACCTGTTCTCATAATACACATCAGTTCTGATTTTAACAGGCGGATTAGATACATGCAATTCAGGATTCTTGCCTGTTAAATTTATGTCCTAGCATTTGTATTGTTCACAGATATCTTGTAGACGAAACAGTTGCATTGTGACAATAATTGTGCACGTACACGCGCGTGCACACCGACAGACCGACCGCCCACCCGGCAGGAAGGCAGTCAGGCAGGCAGATAGGCAGACAGACAGGCACGCAGGCATGCATGCATGCATTGAGTAATATGGTTAACGCGCTGGCTCAGAATTTTCCAAAAAATTGACAATATTTTTTATTTATTTTATTGCCTGAGATTTGTTATTTTTGTTTTGTAGAGGCGATATGACCTTTAAAATGTCGGAGAACTTTAAGATGGCAATGTTTGTCCGGTTAATTTCGGTTTTACCAATATATCACGTAGATTCAGATTTTTGTTAGATGCTATTACTGGACGCAAGTTGAGAGGTTGTCTTATTATCCTGTAATTTATCATATTCATCTTTCAAAATTTCTGAAATTTCAATATTTTATGCCAGAGTGAATGGAATTATTTCACGCTGATCAGCAAGACCTGGGTCTACACTTATGCCCCTTGACCATTTTGTTTCTAATTGCTTAATCCAAAATGGTTCTCTAAGTTTCCTTTGTTTATCAGTTTCTTCAGCAGTATTGGCGAGAGGTGGTTCAATAGGTATAATTTCGAAGTCCCGGGCGACTGAATGAATGGTTAAATTAAAGTGTTCAGCGACATGCGTAATATAATGAAACCCACACGCATGGGCGCGCGCGCGCGCACACACACACATCCACACACACACACACACACACACACATCCACACACACACACACACACACGCACGTACACACACACACACACACACGCCCATCCACACACACGCACGCACACACACGCACGCACGCACGCACGCACGCACGCACGCACGCACGCACGCACGCACGCACGCACGCACGCGCGCACACACACCGGACAACCAGCCATCTCGAAAATGGCTTTTTTCACATTGGAAATTATAACAGGCAGCGCATAGGCATGAGAGTCGAGAACCTCTAGCCCGGTTAATAGTCTCTCAAAGCGTGGACACTTTGCCCACATTAATGTATGAAAAAGTTGTTTCATGACCACTTACTGCTAAAAGCAAATATCTTTTTTATTTAGCCCGTAAGTACATCGAATTCATTGTAATCATGCAGAAAATCGGTTTAATATTGCATAACTGGCAACTGTGGTTTCCTACACCAACTAGCGTTCTGCACTACTGTTAATACTTGCAAACATAACGTTATAAACAATCCAACCTAGTCTTGGATAGTAGATATATCTTACTCACAGATTCTAGATGGGCTGCTATTAAGAAATAACTCGGATTTCTCAGACTAATTGATAAACCTTAATAAATTCAACCTTTAATCCTAAGAATCAATCATAATTTACAGGCTTATAATAAGTAGCTACCACGTTTATAGCAAGAGATAAATAAATAATATAGCTTCTATTGAAAATTTCGATCTTAGTTTGTATGTCAAAACTAATGGTCCAACTAAGATAACAGAATTAATTATCACGATATTCTTGAGTGTGAACTTGTGGCTAACAGGCATCATATTGGTATTAACCTGCATTGCTCAGTAAACACGCACATGCATATCCCAGGAATCCTATGAGTCACAATCAGGAAATTGTGTACATACATTCATATTATAAATGACTAAACATTGTTAGTTTTGAGTCAAATCCTAAAAGATGGCGGTGACTTAGCACGTGCCCGAATACACATTTTCAATAATTTGTAATGCGGTCAGTCTTTGCACGTAAATATAAAATTACACGCATTTACGAAGATAATTTGTATATATGGAGATTTTTTGAAAAAGTATTAGCAACAGATGTAATTAGGATGTAGGCATCTTCTCTGCTATCATATCTCTCGATTGATGGAAATCGATTGGAGAGCTGGGATATTTGGTAAAATCCTTAAAATGCCCTAAATATCGTGCAGAACAATTCACAGATTTAGCTCTACAATTGATTAGCGTCTTAATGACGCATCGATCCATGAAGGATAATGTGTTTTTGACGTAGTTGAAATCGAGCGTAATGACAGCTGTTGTCAATCTCACCTGTATTAGCCACGTCCGATTAAACTCACTCATTCAAACATGGCTGTGCCAAAGGCAAATCACTCGGTGTCCCCGGTGTCAGAAAAAAATTATTGTCTACAATAATTTAGTATTAGAAAATGCAGTGTTTTATTTATGCCTTTCTCCCATACATTTACCTATCACTGCTATCTTGATGATAACAGGATAGATATTGATATAGACAGGTGTGTAGCAAATAACCAATGTATGGAGCTTCATCATCATAGCATGCATGTAATAGGTAGGTGTGTGCTGGCGGATAAGATATCAAACGATACACCGTTTTATTACCTTTATCATATTGTCTAACTTACCGAACAAAACATTTTAAATAGTCTTCTAAAACGATGCATTCATTTTCGAATGAGTGTGGGTTAGGGAACTGTCCTAGCTTTTAATCCTTAGAAAACCAATTCAATGCGTGTTTTTTACCTTTTCTTGAATTGTATTATTTGGCGGGTGAGATGTATTAAACATGTATTGCTTTTGCTCACGCTGAATTGAACCTTTTGGTATATTAAATTTAAAAAAACATTTTTAGTAACATATTAAAGGATGTTACCATTCCGAACTCACATAATTTCCAAAATGTTCTAGGGATAGGAACCCGCACCCAAAACCACATGATCGGCTAAGCCACTTCGATGTGTCCGGTCTTTCTTTCCACCAGAGATTTCTCTCCATCTATCCATCATTTCTCCCAGCTACACCTTTCTTCAAATATTAATGCTAGACTATGTTCACATAGGAGGATTCTGCCAATGCAGCTTTTTACTAATATCATCTATTCCGGTTTACATACACGACATTAATGCTTTATCCCATCAAAAATGGAATGCACGTAACTCGATGGATAGACATCTATCCTTATGCATTCAACACATTCAACAAAATGTTATTACTTCTTAAATGGCCCGCCATGAGTGTTCTGTCGTACTGAAAGTGCCGCAATAATTAATAATATATGTACTAACCTCGTACACTTAGAGAGCAAATCTGGTTTCCTGGCCGATCATAACAGCTAATTAAACTGGGAACGTGATTACACAGCAGCAACATGCTACGAAACCATCCGATATCTGATAATCATAACTAACGACACAGCATCAGAGTGATTCAAACATTCCGAGTACATTCACAATCACATCTTCACAAACAACTGTTTCCCTGGTGATACTGCATCCCTCATAGCCTCGTATGACGATGATGTCTTAAAGGATAACTAACCGCAGCTCTTAATTGCTGCTCTACTATGGCATTCATGAACTATGCAGGCCGTTTTAAGCATTTTATCATGTTGCTAATGAAAGATATGCAGGCTTTAGTAGCTAAATGTTGCAACATTTCTACAGTCTATGGTGGCTGTCATTATTTACATTTCAACCAATCAGGAAAAACCTAGCGTGTCTGCCTTGGGATATATGCTGTCATAGAGGTTCCAGTTATATTTTGGAAATGTGATATAAAATCAATCATACAGGTAAACTGTTGAATATTTTGAAACTAATTTAACTGGAAGTTGTTGCTGCCATCACACACTATCTCTTGAGGAGACAAAATGGTGGCGTTAACTGTTCAACATTTACGCTATATTACAAAGCAGATAATTGTGATACAGGTAAGGGAATGCGACAGGATATGAATGATATGGAATCTATACACCATAATCTATTGGTACAGTATAACATTTGAGATGAGATTGGTATCCCTTTAAAAGAGTCAAAATACACACACGCCCATGGCCATCTTCACATGTCATAGCCGGGTAGAGAATGAAGCGGCTACCAAACATCCATGTCCATGTACAAATATTACAAATACGAATATTAGATATTTTTGTTGGTCACACTATTAGTCACATAAGTGGTTTGTAGTTGGGTGAGTAAGCTATCGGCGAAATGGAGAAATCGAT
>CM067371.1:15837487-15872487 GCA_034401795.1 Chaetoderma sp. LZ-2023a
GATAATTTGTATATATGGAGATTTTTTGAAAAAGTATTAGCAACAGATGTAATTAGGATGTAGGCATCTTCTCTGCTATCATATCTCTCGATTGATGGAAATCGATTGGAGAGCTGGGATATTTGGTAAAATCCTTAAAATGCCCTAAATATCGTGCAGAACAATTCACAGATTTAGCTCTACAATTGATTAGCGTCTTAATGACGCATCGATCCATGAAGGATAATGTGTTTTTGACGTAGTTGAAATCGAGCGTAATGACAGCTGTTGTCAATCTCACCTGTATTAGCCACGTCCGATTAAACTCACTCATTCAAACATGGCTGTGCCAAAGGCAAATCACTCGGTGTCCCCGGTGTCAGAAAAAAATTATTGTCTACAATAATTTAGTATTAGAAAATGCAGTGTTTTATTTATGCCTTTCTCCCATACATTTACCTATCACTGCTATCTTGATGATAACAGGATAGATATTGATATAGACAGGTGTGTAGCAAATAACCAATGTATGGAGCTTCATCATCATAGCATGCATGTAATAGGTAGGTGTGTGCTGGCGGATAAGATATCAAACGATACACCGTTTTATTACCTTTATCATATTGTCTAACTTACCGAACAAAACATTTTAAATAGTCTTCTAAAACGATGCATTCATTTTCGAATGAGTGTGGGTTAGGGAACTGTCCTAGCTTTTAATCCTTAGAAAACCAATTCAATGCGTGTTTTTTACCTTTTCTTGAATTGTATTATTTGGCGGGTGAGATGTATTAAACATGTATTGCTTTTGCTCACGCTGAATTGAACCTTTTGGTATATTAAATTTAAAAAACATTTTTAGTAACATATTAAAGGATGTTACCATTCCGAACTCACATAATTTCCAAAATGTTCTAGGGATAGGAACCCGCACCCAAAACCACATGATCGGCTAAGCCACTTCGATGTGTCCGGTCTTTCTTTCCACCAGAGATTTCTCTCCATCTATCCATCATTTCTCCCAGCTACACCTTTCTTCAAATATTAATGCTAGACTATGTTCACATAGGAGGATTCTGCCAATTGCAGCTTTTTACTAATATCATCTATTCCGGTTTACATACACGACATTAATGCTTTATCCATCAAAAATGGAATGCACGTAACTCGATGGATAGACATCTATCCTTATGCATTCAACACATTCAACAAAATGTTATTACTTCTTAAATGGCCCGCCATGAGTGTTCTGTCGTACTGAAAGTGCCGCAATAATTAATAATATATGTACTAACCTCGTACACTTAGAGAGCAAATCTGGTTTCCTGGCCGATCATAACAGCTAATTAAACTGGGAACGTGATTACACAGCAGCAACATGCTACGAAACCATCCGATATCTGATAATCATAACTAACGACACAGCATCAGAGTGATTCAAACATTCCGAGTACATTCACAATCACATCTTCACAAACAACTGTTTCCCTGGTGATACTGCATCCCTCATAGCCTCGTATGACGATGATGTCTTAAAGGATAACTAACCGCAGCTCTTAATTGCTGCTCTACTATGGCATTCATGAACTATGCAGGCCGTTTTAAGCATTTTATCATGTTGCTAATGAAAGATATGCAGGCTTTAGTAGCTAAATGTTGCAACATTTCTACAGTCTATGGTGGCTGTCATTATTTACATTTCAACCAATCAGGAAAAACCTAGCGTGTCTGCCTTGGGATATATGCTGTCATAGAGGTTCCAGTTATATTTTGGAAATGTGATATAAAATCAATCATACAGGTAAACTGTTGAATATTTTGAAACTAATTTAACTGGAAGTTGTTGCTGCCATCACACACTATCTCTTGAGGAGACAAAATGGTGGCGTTAACTGTTCAACATTTACGCTATATTACAGAGCAGATAATTGTGATACAGGTAAGGGAATGCGACAGGATATGAATGATATGGAATCTATACACCATAATCTATTGGTACAGTATAACATTTGAGATGAGATAAGTATCCCTTAAAAGAGTCAAAATACCCACACGCCCATGGCCATCTTCACATGTCATAGCCGGGTAGAGAATGAAGCGGCTACCAAACATCCGTGTCCATGTACAAATATTACAAATACGAATATTTTTGTTGGTCATACTATTAGTCAGATAAGTGGTTTGTAGTTGGGTGAGTAAGCTATCGGCGAAATGGAGAAATCGATTGATATGTCGATGATGTCGCAAGAGGGTGAAGCATATCCAAACATGATCATTGCGTGCTGTACTGCAACTGTTTTATGGGATACATCTCAAGATTCAAGATTCCAGATTATTTATTCAGTGGCAGAATATATCTAAGTTATGGATTCAACTAGGTTGCTCGCTGAAGGCAATGTCAATTGTATTGGCGGACACCTTACACATATATACATACATCTATACAAATACATTAAACAGGACAGTAGCATACAAACAATGGACGTAGACAAGTTGATTATACAACACAAGCATTTAAAGTTTTGGTTGACTTTGATTATACACTACATCTCGGAAATAACCAGTTCATCTCAATAGTAAAATAAAAACATGCTGTTGAATGTGTTGAATATAATTGAATTGGAAGCCACTGCTGCCATAGACAGCAATGTCTTCCAATCCACCCACATTCAAACCATGGAAGAGAACATTTCTCACATTGATTTTTAAATTATTCTAACAACAAGGTACAGTTTGTTTTTAGAAGTATGTCAGGTCATCCCCGGGCTGTACTGTATTTGTGCATTTGATAAGATGTTTACAGGATGCTGGCTAGTGGGGAGCATCCATGGACAAGGGTGGGGAGGGAGGGAGGGAGGGGAGGGGCACGGTGCTCATTCTCCTGCTCACCCAGTAGCTTCGTTTTATGGTTACTGAATATAAAAAATTAATGGTTGTTAGCAGTTGGAAACAGCCAGTGGTAGTGGGTGGATTGGAGTGGGTAGGTAGGTAGGTAGGTAGGTAGGTAGGTAGGTAGGTAGGTAGTAGTAGTAGTAGTAGTAGTAGTAGTAGTAGTAGTAGTAGAAGTAGTAGTAGTAGTAGTAGTAGTAGTATTAGTAGTAGTAGTAGTGGTAGTAGCAGTAGTAGTAGTAGTAGTAGTAGTAGTAGTAGTAGTAGTAGTAGTAGTAGTAGTAGTAGTAGTAGTAGTAGTAGTAGTAGTAGTAGTAGGAGTAGCAGCACTAATATGTGTTAATTAAGTAATTCTTTATTGTTTTCTTGAATGATTTTGTTGTCAGTATTTTGTCCCGGGTTTCCTCTTTAGTGTTATTCCATAATTGGGTGGCTGTAATTGATATTCTATGTTTTCCCATGCCTGTGCGTGTGTATTTTTCATGTAGTTTGTGTCTGCTTCTAGTGTTATGTTGGCGGATGTTAATATTGTTGACAAAGAAGGGGGCTATGGATTGGGTAGGGTGTTGTGATGGAAATTCTTTACAATAGTTAACATTTGGGATTTACCTATGTCAGCAAGTTTGAGTGGATTTTCTTCTTTAAACATATCTTGGCCTTCTGCTGGTCGGGAAAACAATCTAATGCTCTTTTTGGAGGCTTTGAATTTTAGATATTTTGTTTTTGTAGGTGTTAGTGCAAACAGCATTGCAGTATGTGGGGTGCGGAAGGATTAAGGTGCTGTACAGTGTTTAACCGTGTCATATATAGTTTTAATCTTTGGATGACACCTATTTCTCTTGCTACTTTCACAGTAACTGTCTCAATTTGTTTGGCACAGGTCAGATTTGTATCTAAATATACTCCTAGGAACTTTGCTTCAATTTCTTTTTTGTTGGTATAAATTTTCGGAATATCTTTATTTATATGTTCTATAGATTTTGAAAATAACATATAGTTTGTTTTATCCACATTTCAGATCATTCATATACACGAGGAACAGCAGAGGGTCAAGGATGGATCCCTTAGGAACACCGCAAGTTAGTCTCCTATTTTCAGAGCAGGTTGCATTACATTGCACGCATTGTGTTTTCTCATTTAGGTAGCTTTGAAACCAGTTGAGTGCACTTCCTCGGATTCCATAGTAGGCAAGTTTTTCTAGTAAAATAGAGAGGTTGATCGTGTCAAAAGCTTTCGAAAGGTCCAAGAAAATGCCTATTATGCGCTTTTTCTTTTCACTTGAATCAATTATATTTTCTGTCATTTCAATTAGTGCTAGCCTTGTTGAATATATTTCACGAAACCCGTATTGTGATGTATACAGGATTGAATTTTTGTCTAAATAGCTAATAAGCCAATTATACATAAGTCGTTCCACTAATTTGGAGAAAAGTGGAAGTATTGGGACAGATCTACAGTTTGTGAAGCTAGATGACTCCTTTTCTTTGTATATAGGTGTTACTCATGCAGCTTTTAGCATCTGTACACACTGGCCAAATTTCCATTCAAGTAAATCGAGGAAACCACAGTGCGTGTGCATCCTGTCCTAACCTATACACTCCACAAAAGACTTACATAGCTAATGGGTTGCCCATTAGGCCGATAGTTAATTAGCAATCAATGTGGTGTACACGTTATCACATTGCAACAATATTGATTCATAAACAATAATATATCGTCTTTCAGTGTGAAAGCCTTGCAGTTTATGTGACCAGTGCTAATTATATGGATTTGGTTAGTTATTACCCTCGCTCCGTTATGGAAATACGGCATTACATTCACGTCTGTACCACTATCTATGTATCGGTCTGGAGCTACACTAAAAGAAATACTTATCCGATTTTGCTGAGATTTTTTTAGCACAACACAGTGAAAGATGAGTTCTAGCCTTTTGTCTGGACTCGATCTATAGAGATCGCTTAAACTAATACTGGCTCAATGTTTAAGACAACAAAATGTTGTGACCGTACCCCAGGTGTCCACAACTTTGGTTGGAATTTGAAATAACGAAAATCTGAAAAATCGGGTCGGGAAAATTCGTGCACAACTCGAATAACACATTTAGTGCCGACACATTTACTTATTCTGAAAAAACCCGTATTCTGGAGGAAGTAGTTGCTGCAATAGATAGTGCTGATTTTTCAGTCTGATGTTTTTCATAGTAGTCAGGCTAGGTTATTTCCTACCCATAAAGTGTAGGATTTCAGAGGCCGTAATGGAAGAGAGGTTGTGACCCCTAAACCGAGAACGTTCTGCTGGCCACATGCATCTTCACAATGCAATACATATACTTTAATGTCTATCAGTGAAAATAAAGCTTATTTATATTCTTATATTTACACGTGTATCTTTTTTAGGTTTTGAATCCATATGTAGGCCTATTACGTCCATCGTCGTCGTTGTCGTCGTCGTAGTCGTCGTCGTCATCGTCGTCGTCGTCGTCGAAGTCGTCGTTGTCGTCACCACCTGCGGCGGTGGCACTACGTATGAAAAGCTATTATCACGGTTCCAATATGAAATGAAGTATGCAACCACTGCACGCGACGCGAGGGTACAGAGATGTTGGTCTTGCTCATAGTGCTTTCAACGTTTGGGCGACTGAAGATGTAACTAATATCTGTTTCCATCAGTGCCACATACAGTCCATTTTAATCCCAGTCTTCTATTTCCAGCTAATCAAATCACAATAATTGACATTGCGAAGACGTCGCCTCAAGCCAGTTATTGCAGAACTGTGTATTCCATTTAGCTCCACAGTAAACGCAGCTCTTTATTTGGTGAACCCTGTCTGACAGCTCTGTCACTGGCCCTTGATTCTAAACAATGATTGCCCCCTTTTTAGCGCGTTTATTATAAGATCACGGTTATGATGAATGGCATCGAGACGAGATAGGATTGCACTTCCCGAGGTGTGTATGTGTGCATGATACGAGGAGATACTGAACAATGATCATACCTTATAATGCGTCCAAACAGAGATTTGGAGATGAGGATGCAATGCTTATAGGGATGATAAATGGAGATGAAACACGGGTGCGTTGCTCCTAAGAGAGAAGTGTATGGCTCCTGAGAAACATAGCTTTAAGGTAGAGCATGCACGATATAGTTTTGATGATATTGTAAAAATATTGTTAGAAAATCTTGATACAATTTTTATCACCACACTGGATAAATGTACGTTCTTATAGGATTGTTAGTAGAAATGCTACGACACAGAGACAATTATTGATGTCCAATTAGCCGAATTTCGCCCTGGGGTCCTAACGATCCCAATATAGGCATGTTAACTCCTATGCATAGATTTAGGATATATTGACTCTTACGTCATCCATATGTAATGGATCCTGAATTTTCTTTTATCCTGTTTATCACGCCATTATTTGTTGCTGACCAGCAGCGTTGTGAAACCGCATAAAGGTGGGTGTGTGGGTGGGGGGGGGGGGTGTGTGTGCGGGGCGGTGTACCCAGTAATCTCCGTGAAATCGCTGACAATGCATGATATAACAGAGATTCCTGCTTGTAAAATAATTACGGTGTATAATTAATTAGCTAATACATGTGGCGTGTACAATGGAACGTTTTGCGGTTTACTTTCGTATAGCGAGCGACTCGCTAGGCAGTAGCCAGTAGGCGAGCGTCTTCGTGTGTCCGTCGAGTAATATCGCCTATATTCGTCCCCGTGTCAAAAGTGTCCCTTTTAAAATTTTATAAAATCTGTCAGTGCCAGAATGGTCTGAATTCAAAGCAGGATCTAAATATATACACAATTTGGAATTTCTTCTAGAGCGCAACCACTTCCAATTCCTATAGTGCGGTCAAAAGCTATAGCGAATTTTTGACTTACGAGAAACATTCATTATTGGCGAAAATAAAAAGTTTCGGAAATATATAAATGGCTTCCATTATGCCGCCTACCTGCCATCCTGTCTGCCTGCCTGCTTGACTTTCTGCCTGCCCACCCACCCGCCCGGCTGTCTCTCTGTCTGTATGTCTGTATGTCGGCATCTGCTCTTAGTTGGACTAATATCTTGGCGTGTCTTCACCATATTGGGACTAAACTTGAACACCTGCTTCCTTATATCAAACGGATGAAGCCCAATGATATTGAGTCATGAGGTCAAAGTTCAAGGTCATTGTGACCTTGGTATACAACTCTACCTTTTACGGTTAGTTTTTGCCTTTAGCTCAATATATCCTATATCCCGGCGTGGCTTCACCTTATTGAGAACGAACTTGGACACATGCTTCACTATATCAAGGGAAAAGATTGATGTCATGGGGTCAAAGTCCAGTGTCACTGTGACCTTGGTATAAAACTCTACTTTTTACGGATTACGTTTTGCGTTTAGCTCAACATATCGTCTTATATCTCAGAATTGGTTCACCCTACTTGAATTTAACTTGGCCACGCGTTTTAGTGCTGCAGCAAGAGCCTAAACAGTCGCTTAGTTAGCGAGCTACCCATACCAAAATAGTAATAAATACTACCATATATCGAAATGACCGCTAGAATGTGTAAAATAAGGAAATAACTGAGGACAAGCTTGAGAATAATTACAAATCACGTTATGACATAGTTTCTGAAGGGGTGGGGACGGATATTAGATTATGAAGCAATAAGCTCCAACATTGTCTTTTTCGCAACGCGCGTATATTTATGCATGTTTAATAAATGTCGAGGTTTATAATATCATAACAATACCCAAATCAACTTGAACTCAATCGCCGTATTCGTTTTTTTCGTGGGACAGGGTGTGTACAGGGGAGATAGGCTGTTAATTTGTGATTATTGGAATTTATCTTTGCTCGCTGGTATATCACAACGCACGGACTGGTGATGGAACGCGGACACCCCCTGCTATGACCAGTATCATTGTCACCCCTCAGTTGGATAATATGCAGCTTCCAAGACTTTCCCGCCAATACTCTAGAATTTATGACATTTCCTCTCTTCCGTGTGACGGCTTATCGCAACTCCTCACATACAAGGGGCCTCCAAAGCATCCAATTCCAATAATTCAACCCCCAGCCACAGCAGCAGAAGAAATTAAACCAGACATGGAAGATATCCAAGTAATTTGTGCGCGAGCTGTTGAGCTAATACATAACCTTGTTAGATCACTTGCTGTGCTTACAGAAACCGAGTCAAAAGACGCATGCCCACCATTGGTGTAGTTTCACGCTCTCCTCTCACATGCTGTATCACCAGTTGTATCTACGGCGTCCTATACTTGCATTACCATGGCAAATTCCACATATCTTGCCACAGTTTACACATCTCTTATGCGGAATAAGGAAGTCGCGAATACACTTGGGCATAAACACATTCCAATATTTTTCTTTGATGTGGGCCTATTAACAAAAGCTTTAAAGTCGTGTGGTCTAGGCCAGAAGAGCCGAATGGTGTTATTCTATATGAGGGAGGCATGTACCTTATTATGTCTGTTCTTGCTGAGATTAGATTTCTTCATGGAGCTGCAGAGTTACGCAACCTTTTGCCTGTGTCAGAAGTATTTACCGAAGGAACCGTATGACAAATGCTAGCTGGGAAAGACTTTGCACGTGGACTCTATGCTTTGGAACTTGTTGATGAAGTTTTACATTGCTTGTTCCTCAAGAGCTTCAGCATCTGGTGTAAAACATCAGCCCATGATTTTCCTGCAGATGTTCTTGAAGATCTAAGTCATTTACAGGTTTGGTTTGCAAATGCTGAAAGTCTACCGCCAACAGCTATTGTGAATGGCCTGATAAGTAAGACTGAAATGACATTTCTGCCCTTGATCAAGAAAGTATGTTATGAAGGTAGACAAAGTACTCAAACATTCAAAGTCTGGGATGATTATCTTCAGAAAGTTTCACATTTCTGCAGTTCAAAGATTCGTTCCTGATTGTGATCTTCCACACAATATTTCCAATGAAACGTTTGGGGTAACGATGTACAGAAGATGAAACAAATGTTTGGAGAAACATATTTGGACCCATTCTGCCTTCATGATCCATCACCACAGCTTGTAAATTTTGCAACCGGAGTTGTGGCAACTGCAGATGTTCAGGCAAGCCATGTTGGTGCTTTGGAAAAAGGTGATACTGACAAAATCGTCAATGAGCGTGCTTGATATTCCCGCAGATCAGTCAGCACCACTTACGAGTTTCTATAGCACAATGCCACGTCCCGGTGTAAAAACGATGAGTGAATGACAAAGACAATTATGATTGGCAAACAAAGTGTTAAGATGAATGCTGAAGTTATGTATCTTAGAATATTGGCAATAAACGCAGAGAATCAAGTGCCACTGGAGAGGGTGGCGGCGTACTAAAATTCACCTGTACCGGTACACATGTTCATCGAAGATGGGATAAGGCACTCCGGAACAAAAGCAGAATTTATGCATAAGCTGGAAGGATTACTCCCTGAAATCCTGTTTACTACTGTGTCAAACGCAGACGCCCTTATCATAGATGGTCATGTGACTATTCAGATGGTGCCAATCCAAAAATCAGAGAGTATTTGTTTTAAAGAGGTGGCTATGGCATTCATGGAATATGTCCTCTGTATTGGCAGGCAAGCGATTCAAATTTATATTGTGTTTGACCGCTACCTAGAGAATAACATTAATGCTCGCACTAGCCAGAAGAGGAGTGGAGGAAAACAAGGAAATGTTGTCCATGTACTTTCGGATGTTAAAGCTCCTAGAAACTGGACGTTATTTCTTAGGAGAAATAAGAAGAACTCAACATTGGCAACATTGTATACAGAATTCTTAAAGCAGAATGTGGCTTAAGTAATGTATAACAACCAATCAATCATAGTCAGTGGTGGCTTGGGAGAAACTGTTGTTGCCATAACGAAATCCACTGTAGTGAATGAAGTCACATCACTTCACTCGATTCACGAAGAGGCGGATACTCGCATACTCCTTCACACTGCCAATGCTGCTGATCAAGGGCTAAGGACAATAATTGTATCTAGCCCGGACACTGACGTTCTAGTCATGTTGATTCATCATCGACCATCCATTCGCTCCAAGGACATATTTTCTCAGACTGGTCACGAGAGCAAACACATTTCCCTTAGACGATGCATTCCAGTTCATTCCTTGTATGACAAACTGACACAGGAACAAGTACACACTATGCTTGGCGTCTATTGCATCATAGGATGCGATACTGTCAGTGCATTCTATGGCCATGGGAAGAGAATAGCATTTGACCAGAAGATATTCCACCCACAGAGATTTCAAGATATAGGTAGTCTAGGAACAGCATGTCATGTATCGGAGCCAGAACGAGTAGCTTATACATGCTTAATAGCCAACATGTATGGAAACGAAGTCCAACGGTCGAATGACTTGCCAAGCGAGAAGGCCAGCGGTAACATCATAGGTAAGAAATTGCCACCAACTGATGATAGTTTCATGCTCCACATATTACGAAGCTGGAATCAGCTTATTGTATGGAGAAGGCTTGTTATTCAAGAACTCTTGAACAATTTAGTATGTAACTGCAATAATTACTGTTCGACTAAATGCGCATGCTCACAACATGGCCATTCATGCGCCAGGGCATGCATCTGTGAAGCACTGCCACCATCCGCAGATGAGAGTGAAATGTGGTGTGCGAACCCATTCACCATAGATGTCGGGTTGCCTACAGGTGACAGCGATCATGATCATAACATATGCAACCATCAGAATTTACTTACAATAAACATTCTGCATGACCTTCATATTAAGAAACTTAACATACTAAAACATGACTAATGATAAGGCCACAACCACCCTCCCAAATGCACATTCTTTGGGCGTTGCAATGCTTAATAGCAGATAGTTTATGATAAATACACCGATTGCCACCTGTAAACATAATTGCTAAGCTCTCTTGATACCATGACTTACAGTAAGCTTGAAAAGAGACGACAGTATTTTATTTGAGGGCAAGAGATGCGGATTTTATTTATCAACATGAGTGGCATACACCCCTACATTCGGACGCTCTTAACTCCATTTGTAGCAAAAAGGCAGCTTGTCATCCTATATTTCCTTTTTCCTGACATTTCAATGAACACAATGATATATGATAACATTTATTAATATGTTGGTATTGGTGGGTGGTTCCGACAGTGTCCATTGCTGCACCCCTTTACTTATATGAAGTACAATGATATTAAAGTCAGAAGTCAAGGCCATTGACACCTTTGTCTAAGATGCAGACTTTAGCAGTTTGGTTCTGCTTAGCTCACATGGCCTTTGTTTCAGAATTGGTCAAATTATTGGCACTAAGCATCGTCATATAGTTAACTCAACCAGGAGGAGCACAGGCATTCAGATTGTTTAGGCTACGGTTATTGTGATCTTGATACAAATTTAGATTTGCATTTTGAAGTGCAAAATGCCAAGATTTTCGCCATTATCCCGTCAGTGTAATATAATGTCTTATTTTTTATCACTCATTGCGCGGGTGGCCGAGTGGACTGGTAAGTCTCTCTGGGTGTGTGGTTGGGTGAGTGAATGGTGTCGTTGCCTTTGCGTGCATGCGCGTGTGTGTGAGTTGGACGGAGCCACTAAGTCGAATCGAGTTGGTGGGTGGGGTGGGTGGGAATGAGTGACAGTAACGACGAGTGGCTGAAACCTGTGATATCATGAAAGAAATTCGACCACCTAGGTGGCGAAGCTTTCTCATGGTGGCGAAAAAAACATTTTACGCTTATGAGTATATGTTCAAAATACGTGAATAATTGACTGTGAGATAAGAAATTCAATAGCATTTCCTTACGACAAATATACAGAATAGGCCTACGTATCACCGTAGTTTGTCGGGCAATTAAATTAACACTAGCCCGCGTGTGCGAAGCTAGTATACATTGGCATGGGGTGCTAGTAAGTGGTGGTGGTGGCGGTGTTTTAGGTTTAGCTTGGTAATAATCACCCACGCCATTCTCGCGCGCATTACATTATCTTTACATGATAATATAATTTGGCAAACAGAATGATATATCTGGTTTAGAATGAATCAGTATCTCGCAGTCCCTGCATATAATATAAACGCGTAAATAATCGTGAAGTACACCACTATTGCGTACACATCCAATACTGACATATATCCGTTGATAAAGATCGTTTCCTTGTACACGTCACAGGTCAAATGTCACTTGAACAAGACGGATTTCTGATTATCCCATGGCTTGTAAGAAAAATGATACTTTATCCCTACACTATTGGGGAATGACTAGGTATATTTATTTCCTCTGGTATTTAATAATAGTTTGACACTGAACAGACTGGGGTGGGGTGGGGTGGGGTGGGGGTGGGGTGTCAGTGTACCCCCTTAAATGAACAATTACAAATGATCTAAGTAATATTGTGTTGGATATTTTGAAAGTAATTTGACTGGGAACTGTTGCTTCCAGTCTATTTACTTTCAACATATTCAACAACTTTCCGGTTTATGTGTCTTGCAAAATAAATCGATTCTCTAAACTAAATCTGACGTTTTCTGGGGTTCGGGAAAGGTGGTCTTCCTTTTACTTTATGTAAATTCGAACAAAGCTATAAACACTTTAACTTGGAAAGTAATACAAAAATTGATAACTTTATTAATTACTATAAATTTACAAAGGCCGCATTGAAGTGTTGTACAAGAATTGAGATAACTTTTAACGGGATAATAATTATGAGTTGCTTACTATGCTAACCTGTACTCAATACGAAGATTACCACTGGGATCTACTGATGGTGAAACGATACACGTACTGATCTCGCGATGGTACAAAGATAACTGAAAACAGAGCAAACACCAACGTATATACAAATAAAGTGGTTCCTCTGCTCTGACGTCATTTCTGGGCTATCCCAATGATTTCCCCCTAAAACTCGCACTCTGATTGGTCCCTTGCTCCCTCGTTGTGCAATCTTGTAACAGGTGGGAACCAGTTTAGGATTGATGGCGCCTGGCAGATAATGTAAATTTGCTTGCTTTGACAAGACTCATCAACAGCCATAACTCGCATATTTTGCGCTCCCACTCCTTTTGGTTTATTGTGACAACAGCGTTAACCAACCAAGGAGGATACTGGTGTAATTACTTTCACAATGGGACAATTCTAACTTAGTCACGATGATGGATGGTTACCACTCGCCATGACGTACTAACGCCTGATCTTTAACCCAGTGGGGCTATTCCAGGATGATCACAAGTTGTGTAATCAGCATCAGGCACCACGCGGTAGTGAATCATAGAACCGGTTTTCTTAGCACTCTATAATGGCCGCTCCCGTTATTCAACAATCTTCCTTGGCCACCATCATAATCCTATCTTACACAGTGGTCCCATAAGACTCTGTTGTAATAACTACCGAGATCATCTTCTTAAAGCTTCTCAGTATTTAATCTGTCTTACCGTCACGTCGTGCCGTACTTGTATTAAAATACCATGCCGTACTTGTATTAAAATACCATAACCAGTTCTACAGTCTATAACGGGTAAACTCCGCCTCCTTATTTCGAGTAATGTATAGCTGTGTTTAAACACAAACCCAACGCGGCTATTAAAATATATGAAATGACAAAACTAGATTGGTTGGTGATAATCACATCCAACTCAATCATACTGATTTCAAATATGAACAGCATAATTTGTCCGCCCATATTGATCGTAATTACAAGCCTTTCGTTTACAAAACAATTCTCTACACAGTATTCAAACAGCATCCTGACATTCAGTCAACATGTTTGCACTCGTTAGAGGCCATTATCAAAACAGGCATCTGGTCTCCCCCCAGCGATGTACTAATACTACTCACTATTCATGTTCATACATGTCTCCCACGTCTATAACGGCTTGTATTTCCCGGTACCTTGGACTAAGCAAATGCCGTAATGTGGTGATACTGTAATAAATATTCACCACTGAGAAATTAACGCTGAGGGTACCTAATCCTAGAATCTGATATTCATACAATGATTAAAGATCTACCAAACACTTGGACCCAGAATGCAGATTTCCAGTCTATCCATCCTTCAAATGACGTCATAATCGACTACGTGACATGTAGGATGGCGGCATAATCAACGGCGTCAGAAATGACGTAGATAAGTGCGTCATGAACGAGTAATTGTTGACGGGCTAAGCATTGCTGTACGACTTGTATGTCTTGACTATTTAATAAACATGATTTTGCATATTTTGACGCTAATTTGACTGGGTGCTGTTGCTGCCATATGTCAACAGCTAACCTGTATAGCTTTTTGAAAATTGATAGTCACGGAGTACAGGGACAGATCGATCCCAACACGAGCGAGGTGTGAGTGGAGCTTTGCTAGAGATGGGCGGGGCTATTATGACTGTCTGGCACTGACATCGCCAAGTGCCCTTCTATTACCGCCGGAATCGTGAAACAAAAACCCAGCACTGGAGGACCCTGTAAGATTCTCATTCAGGTAGCTGACGAGGAAAAGATCTAATAACAAAAGGGATCAATACATAACTAGAATGTACTCGAGGGAGATGCGGACTCACGCCTTTGCGCTCTGTCTTGGCAATGCACTTAGTGGGCGTCATGATCTAGACATTTGATCTGTTGATCTCTAACCCAGAGTAATCATAAGCTCTTCCCATATGAAGGTGTGAAAGTATGAAGGTGTGTGCTAAATGTTGCGATTCTACCTACTTGCATTCTTGATTTATGGCTAAAATGTGTATTTTGGGATGCACTTAGTGACTCCGTGACCTGGATATTTGAAGTAATGATCTAACACACAATTTTTCCTCTAGCCAACCGCGAGATGAATGTATGTTACCGATTTGGTCATTCTACCTTCGTGCATTGCGGTGTTATTGATGAAAATCTGTATTCCAGTATGCACTAAATGACCCCGTGACCACGATTCTTTTACCTTTGACTTCAAACTAAACGATTTTCTAGTTACTCATAATATCAATGTAGGCTATATGCCGAATTTGGTGATTCTATCTACTTGCATTCGTGATTTATGGCTAAAAGAATGTCTAGCCACTCATAACATCAAAGTATGTGCCAAATTTGGTGATTCCACCTCGCGCGATTCTCGAGATATACCTCGGATAAGCAGACATACAGACATGCAGACAGACAGACAAACCGACCGACCGACCGACCGACCGACCGACGGACCGACCGACCGACCGACCGACCGACCGACCGACCGACCGACCGACCGACCGATACAGACTGACAGACATACAGACAGACAGACAGACACGGCGGCGTGAGCAATGATCATCTACACGTAGTAGCCGAGGCTTCTACCATTTCAGTTGTGGGATAAATATCACTTGACACGTGATGTAGAAGTGAATTGCTGTATATAAATGTAGATGAGAAAGAAACAGCTGTCACTTAGGTTACGTGATCACATGGAAGTCATTAAACAGAATAATCAGAAAATCAGAGATTCGCTGCACAAGGGACATTAGACTACTTTTCATCTGGCAAATTAAATAAAATGTCCCCGAAATACTTAAAAACATATTTAGGTTTGCGCAGTGGCCGTAACGGAAAGCTTGCTGTGCCACTATTACAAAATGTCTAATATGTGACGCAACACGCGAGCCTGCCCGCCCATCCGCTCGCCCGCCCGCCAGCCCGCTCGCCCGCCCGCCTGCCCGCTCATTCTGCCCGCCATAGCGATCCACTGGCCCGTCCATCCACCCGCTCACCCATCCACCCACACGCACGCATACACTCACACACGCATGCACGTGCGCACACACACAACCATACGCGTGTACACACATGACACACATGCATACGCACACGCACACGCCCACAACACACACAGGCACACGCACGCACATGACCCCCAACTCACCTCCGATCACAATACCCTCTCCCGCTTGAGGGGGAAGTTGGCGTGTCTTCATTGCCTTGAAACGGTCTATGCATTGCATGTTCGCCTACACAATGCAGGGTAAATTATGTTAAATTATGTTTCTGTGCGTAATATGTTAACATGGTGCATATGGTATGTAACGGTGTTTGGTCTAAATGTGGCCATCCCTATCTTAAATTGTGTTGTTTTTGTTTCACATTGAATGTCAATGGCCTACTGACGTGGGTTATAAAGGGCGTGTCCGGATAGTCTTCCTTCTTATCTTTTCTCTGTCTTGGCCACAATAATTTCATCACGGAAAAGGAATAGATTTGTTATTTATACATCATTGGTACAAACAAATATTTGGCTATATTTCGTATAGACTGCATCGGGTGTGCAATAATAGATACACATGAAACAGCAACTATTGATGCAGGCCACTCACCACTGAAACCGCTCTTATCATATCATCTAAGGATGCAGAAGAACAAAGAATATATGTGCAAGATGTCTCTGGTTATTGCCCCAGCATGACACGCTTTTTAAGCGAAATCTTCAGGCCAAATGGTGTATATCAGGAACTACCAAGATGACAAGAGTGCATCTAGTAGATGCGTGTATGCTTGTGTAGTCGCTTCTAGCATAATGGAGGGATCTGATCTGTCACTCAACGATATGGCGTCATAATAAATTGCATCATTAGTTGGTTGACTTTACAATCATAATAAGATATAGCTCCGTTATGCAGATAAAACAATGCGTTACTAATGTAGGGACTGTATGTGTTTGAGAAATGTACACGTTAATACGCATGCTAGAGGCCACAACTGCCCCAAGTCAAATTTGTTTCAAGACATTCAACAGCTTACATCTATGCTTGCCTAGAACTCTGATTCAGGGTTCATATCTTCAAATCGATTCCAACACGCTTAAAGGTGGGCGAGATTAGCTAAATAAGAGTGTGGCATAGCTAGAAATTTACCATAGTGTGGCAACTATTTCCATGACGAGTTTCCGTGATTGTAAGTCCTTACTTTAGCCTACAGTAGTGTATATAATATTAGTTTCATATTGTTGAAATGTTCCATAAGCAGGTACAATCCTAATGACCTCTGTGTGTATGCGATTCAAATACATAGCAACTGTCTCCATGTGGGCGTGGAATGAATAAACTGAACAGGCATTACTTAATACAAGACTTGCAACCCAAAACCTCTATATAACGGACATGTCAGTTTGGTGCTTTTTCAATACAGGTAACTATACAACCACACGACTTAAAGAACCACCATCGATGGACCTTTCCAGTGTATCCATTACGCATGTGCCGTAATAATAAACTACGTGACGTGTAGAGTGACGTCATAATAAATTAGGTCATAAATTCGGCAGCAACAAGACCCAGTAAGATTAGTTTCAAAATATTCAACAGCCTACCTACATAGTTTTCTGGAAATAGATAGTCAGGCAATTCAGGGATCGATTGATCACAACTAGTCGAAGTGTGGATGGATCTTAGCTAGATATGGGTGGGGCATTGCTAAACCTGGATTTCTCCATTGCCATCAAATTATATTTACAATAGCAGATTGTTATATTAGACGACTACCTCACCCCATTGACCGAATCTTTTCTCAATTTTTCCACTCGGCCAACATCATGTATCCTTATATATCTACACCATCATCATTACTTGCTGTTAAGGATTGTTATGATGCCACCCCACCCACCCCCACCCCGCCCCGACATAACGTCCCAATTAGCTGCTGTATCTGCGCATAGGGATCAGGCTGACTACCGCAACGACGGGGAAACCATTTCTACCTAATCCCCGTACATGATTTATATACTTTGAACAATTAATTCCCAGAATCCCAAATTCAACGTAAACAGTTGAATATTTTGATATAATACTTCTTTCTTATGGTCAGTACAGCTCTCCCTCAAATTATTTTAACATATGTTTCACAATGTTTATTAAATTGTAAAACAATGTATACACTAGTGACGGACTATTCCAACTTCGTAATGGAGCCATACACAAATATTAGTGTGCCGTCAATTAACCTTAGTGTGTACGACAGATACATAGAGCCACAACTCAGATCCGTCCATCGGTACATCAGCTTTCATCTTTATTTCCATACACGGTCTGATTATAACTAATACGATCTCATGCTCGTGGCGATGGGGTACATGCTATTAACTGGAGTGCCACTCTATAGTTCCATGAGACTGATACATAATTAGTATCTACCGGCTGTTATGATCAAGGTAGCACTATAGATAAATGCGATAATTATCTGACACTTTGTCAATGCTTCCAGAAAACACCACACCATCTGTTCTTACATGTAATTGATTATTTAGGAGAAATCTGCTAATGATGTTGTTTCCATATACCATAATGTATCACCTGGATAGCTGGATAGCTATTTTGAGGTTAATTTATTATTCCTTCATCTAGCAATGGTTCATAATACATATTCCGTGTTGTCCCGGCAAACAACTGTTACCTCACCATATCCCATATTTCATACACAAAATATGAACGATTCCGCGGCTAAGAAATAGGATCACTGGTTATAAATAAAGCTACACCTATGTAGTCAAAATGGCATTATATTGATTATGATTGACAATCGGATACAGTCCACATAATAGCCGTATTAACCACTGTATTTGCGGAGACTATCTGGTATCCACATAATGTCCGTATTAGTAACTAGGGCTACTCGGCGGGAGCACGCTGACTACCCTATTGAAGAACTCAATTTCTACTCAATCTCCACCCTCGTGATGCGCAGATTGTATGTGATTCATATACTTTGAACCCTTAGTTCCCCCGGATCCCAAATTTCAACGTAATTATACAGTTAATCTGGTGAATATTTTGAAACTAGTTTGACTGGGACACTCTTGCTTATGACTGGTACAGCACCTTGTAAAATTATTTTAAGATATGCCTCAGAATGTTTATTACATTGTAAATATGTCGAAGACAAACAATTTAAACAATAGTAACAGACAGACCTTTCGATCTTCATCATGGACCTATGCATGACTATGATTGTGATGCCAATTAACTAGATTATGTATGGCGTCAGATACAAAGAGATACAGCCCGGATCCAACCATTTTACACCAGCTTTCACCTTTATATTGAAAACTAATAATATCTTCCCATTCTCAAGGCCTTGTGGCGCATGTGGTTAATTGGAATAACACTATATAGTTCCCTGAGAATGGCACATAACAAGTTATACCAACTATGATCATCCGGATAGCACTATGGATAAATGCCATACTTATCTGAGAATTTGTCAAGATTTCCAGAGGAAATATCCTGACCACACAGATGTCTGTTCTTACATCATACATGTGTAATTGATTATTTAGGAGAGATCTGGAAATGATGTTATTCAATTTGCCATAATGTATCACCTGGATAGCTAATTTGAGATTAATTTATTGTTCCATTATCTAGCAATGGTTTATAATACATATACCGTGTGGTCCCAGCAAACAACTGTTACCTCACCATATCCCATATCTGACGCAAAAATATGAAATATTCCGCTAAAATGTAGGGGCATAATTACGTGAAGTGGCCATGGTTATACAATCTGATTTTGGAAATTCAAGTCGTTCTTGCCCGAACTGAATCACCAAGGTGTTGCTCAATAGACAAGTCATAAGGGTATAGCCTCAAGACTGAACAGCAAAGCTTAACTGATCACTGTGCATGTATTGCAGGCATTGTATGCTTATATAAGACTAACTGATAGGCAAATGATTAAGCATTTTTGCAAAGACGTAGAGCACATGTGGCGTTTACTTTCCAATGCTGTGCAAAATAGGAATAATTCGCAAAATTAATCTAGTACTGATCAAAATAGAAACGGCAGAGAACAGAATTCTAAAGTGTTACTGAAATGCAAGCATCCGTTCGTTGATTAATAATGCCCGTTAGTTAAAAAACTTACACTCACCAAAAACTGCACATGATTGAAAGGTGTATTGTCTGTATTCCTGCAAAGCATAGAGCAGTTCGTAAGATTTCATCTAAAATTTGAATGACCAGTGTTGACGAAGAAGACCAATTAATGGAACAAAAAGAAACATGACAAATATCCAAATTAAAAAACATAGGAAAATAGAAAAAGTGTATAATGCATGGCATACACTAGCTATATAATATATAATAAGGAAAATGAGTTACCTTTCAGGGATGTAGAAAAGTGTTGCGTGTGGATTTCACCTTGATATCGCAATGACCAGTTTATCCATCCATTATATGACACGTTGTTGTACGAAGTGCATATACTTACTATTTAACAAACATTCTGTTGAATATTTTGAAACTAATTTAACCACAGTGAGGGCACACACACACACACACGCACACACACACACACACACACACACACACACACACACACACACACACACACACACACACACACACACACACACACACACACACACACACACACACACATATATATATATATATATATATATATATATATATATATATATATATATATATATATATATATATATATATATATATATATATATATATATAGGCAAAGCTAAAAGGCCCTTTACCACCAGAGTGAACGAACATCTCAAAACCAATTCCAACTCAGTTGTGACAGAGAACACTGGGTATACCATCACTGAAATCTATGCCTCGGTCCTTAACATCGAGACCAATTTATTCAAACGAAAATTCATGGAGGCTATCGACATTTACACACATCAGCCAACCATGAAGCAAGGCGAATGCTACTGTATACCAGATGTCTACGATTCAACACTCTCACATGACTCCACAAAACGTGGCCAGAGTGCCGTAGCCAACGAGCGTGGGTTAGCGATGAAGATAGCCAACATAGCTACACTCAAACAATGTCTGCATCCTGGAGAGGTAACGTATTTTCCTTATAATGAATCATCGTCGGTTCGGGACCAAACATTTTAGAAATAGCTAAATAATATGTTTCAATGGTATTTGAAGATATTTTGTAGAATAATACGGCAAATTAAAAACCGTAACAAAATACACGAAACACATTTAAGCCCTAAGCCATGACAAAATATGAATGAGTGTAATGAAATAGCTTGCATCCCTGCATCGCATAGGACATTTGTCTCAAGTTTATTTGAAACCTGATGAACCATTTTTTAATAATACGGTAATTAAAAACCATTAATGACGTTGTGGATCCATAGGCGTGCACGCTGATGACCCAGTTGATACCACTGGAATGCATGATTTCTGATACATATGCAAGAAAAAGATTGCAAAATATTTGATATATTCTCATGTATGAAAGCCTGGGAAATACAATTTAATGCAGAAAATCTCCCAGGGGTGCTATCAGAACTCACCGCTGTTAGAATTACAAATAACGAAATTGCATCAGATATTAAATAACAATTCGTTTATAGATAAGTGCATCGTTTATGGATGTGGCATGAGATTGTATGGATTTCATATTTCTTTTCACTATGTAGCAGCAATATAAAAACTGAAAACAATCATAAATCAAAGAAGAAGCAATTTTTAGAAAATCTATATGTGTACAATAGACTTTTTATTATAAGAGCTTGCAGTTAGTGAAAGGCGTGCAATCATCTAACATGATGTTGTTTATTCAGGCACTGCGATGACAAGAAAATATTTCAGTCTCTCTTTTGGTAATGTATGATTGTATAACATCGGTCTTTGGTGACCTTCTCAGATCAGGATAACCCATCCAAGAGTGAACGCGTTAACCCGGGAAACCTACTAGATTTAGAGCTAATACAAATTGGTGCTGTCAAAAATATGGATATTGTTGCTGTCTAAGGACAATTTTATGCATGCAGAATGAAGAGCTATATGAAATGTATACCCTTTTCTAATAACATTTGGAATATCTAATTCACAATTGGTAAACGTATCTATCCCTAGATGCTTGGTGTGCATATCCGCGTTTGTATATATCTTTTCATAAAGTTAGGAATATCAAGATATGTACAGGATCCTTTAATATATTTACAAAAACAAGGCATTATATTCTCCAGCAAATAGTTATTTCTTGTGACCTGTGCACGGCTAATGGTCAGAAAAATTCTGCTTAATCAGTGGCCATTTGCAGGCCAAGAGAAGACTATTTTTTAATTTAGCACTGGAATGAATAGATCGGTAAACAAGCTAGTCAATCCAGTGGTAAATTAAAAACAAAGTGTTCTCTTGGCCTTTAATTGGAGAGTCCCGAAGAGCACTGCAGATGCTGTTTTGACATATTTGACCATGATATGGTCAAATTGACCTAAGATGAATTAGTTAGTGATATGAGGCTACGCCTTCAACCCACCAGTTTTGCGATGAGTTCCCGTGATTGATAATAATTTGTATAAGTTTTGTCCTCCATAAAATAAGTTTCATAAATTTCATTTTACACAGGATGTACTTCAATAGACTAGGACTTGTTCAGCTACTCGCTATCCATGTCCGACCTGGAAAGCATCAATGATTATAGATGAGAAAAAGTCCAAAATAAATAACCAATATTGCCATACATTCATCTATGGATTTATGATAAATGCATTCATCAGCGACAGCATCAAGTAATTATATACACCATTCTTAAGATTGATTGACTATTGACCAACGGATGTAGAAATAGACAAAACTTGCTTTGCAAACATCCAGGGCACTTTATTCAGTTTATTTATTAGTTTAGTTATTTATATTTGCGTGCCCATGAAAAGATAAGCTACGTGTGCGAAATGTACATCATTGACTGATGGATGTGCCATCTAATCAAGCGGTGGCAGAAAAAGCATTGCCATATTCTTTCAGTTGCTAACGATGGCCATCATCGAGGAAATTACTTTGCTCTGAGCTGTTTCAGTTATAGACAGCAACAATGTCCAGCATAACCATATTCAAAATGAAGCTAATTTATTATTTTGTGTGGATTAGAGTAAGAGAAGCTTGTACAGCATGTATCGAATTGTTGATTAAATTATATCATTTGTCTGCATTTTGTCAAAGGGGATCGACAAGATATGGCATGCATTTGTCAAAAGGGATCAGCAAGATATGACATGCATTTGTCAAAAGGGATCAACAAGATATGAAAATGCATTTGTCAAAGAAGATCCATAAGAGATGACATGCATTTGTCAATATAATCAGCATGCTTTGAGTAACAGATATTTTTAGACTTTCACACACATCATGACAACAATGTCCTAACTTGACGGTTATAAACGTTTGAATACAGGGGTTATATTCCTAGTTATGCCCTGTACATTTCTAGGTAAGCTCCATTCACTTTCTAAAGACATTTAAGTTGGGATTCAAATAATATTAAGGTTTCGATCTAACCAGTCAGGTGATAAATCATGCCATCGCTAAATAATAGACACTATTTTCATATCTATACCAGCTCATCATTGTAGCAAACACATTTACCATTCCTACAAATGGCAATGTGATGTATGGATATATTCCAATCCACAAAAAGATTGGATTGGATTGAAAATTCTCAGCTTTATTTTCGCCTGGAAAATGTTATCAATTATATTAGTCACAATGAATTAATAGTGGCTATCAGCTTTTACTAGGCCATACAGATGACGCTATGTCCCGAATTCGCATATAGGTATCAATAGCTATCTGTTAAAGTATTGTCAAAACATATAACTAGATGTCTTATCAATATGTGAAATCATGTGTATACCATTTCAGAAGGTGAGGAATTAACCCATAAGATGGTTAGGTGTCTCGATCGAATCCTATATACTAGTTTTAATGATAAAGCGAAGCCATCTGGGCGCAATCTAATGTCCTGAAATCCAAAATCTGTCACATTAACTAGAAATAAACTCGTATTTTATGACCGGGTCCATCATTTGAAGTCTGGTAATCCTATGTCGTAGGGATCCTGAGAAGCGAGATTAGCAGCATGATCATTAGACATACGTCAAGATGGCAATGGTACCAGATTGTGCAATAGACATTCGCGAATGGAATTGTTAATTTAATCAGAGTACAATTGAACGTTGTGTGTTTGCATATGCCATGGCATTTTTCCCAAGTGGCTCTAGAAGACAATATCTAATTGCTACCATTCATGTGTTGTTGTTATTGGAATGCATGTGCAATATGAGAAGACTCAAAGAAAGCTTTAGAAATGATTGCCATATTATAATGAATGATCACAATTTATCCGGCATTATATGAGTGACTGAAAAAAAAATATTGTATCAAAAGCAGGATCAAATGCAGATTGCATACCTTCAACCTGACAGTAGGGTTTTTAGCGACACAAAAGTTTTATTTTTATCTGCTAAAAATGTGTCAGTTCTGTAGACTAAACACAATGCTTTGCTATATTAAAGATTACTTCCTAGAATAACACAGACTTGATATGTTGGATGAAAATGATCTAGAATTTATTCACTTAATATTGTATCTCACTTTACCATAACTACCAATAGGTAGCAGAAAATATATTGAAAATATCTAGACAATTGGCTTTGCTCGGGCTCTATCTATGTTCATAGTAATATCATAGAAAGAAATGTCTTCTTGAACACCACCACCGCCACCGCCGCCGCCGCCACCACCACAACCACCACCACCACCACCACCACCACCACCACCACCACCACCACCACCAACAACAACAACAACAACAACAACAGCAGCAGCATCAACAACAACAGCAACAACAACCACAACAGCAACAACAATAATAATAATAATAATAATAATAATAATAATAATAATAATAATAATAACAACAACAACAACAACAGCAGCAGCAACAACACTGTATGGCAGCTATATGATTAAGCATATATGGACGCAGACAGTCTAGTTTTTTTCTGAATGATTTAAAAGTAATCGTGGCCGCATTTATAGCTCAGATAAATGTATACACGTTAAGCTATAACATCAACTAACTGTCTTTGGTGGTATGATACTAATCTAAACATAGAATGCATGTTTAAATCTGACACATTGTATCTCATTGAGCTACCTGAATAGGTATCATAAACTGAGCTGAGTTTTCCTTTAAAGAAGATGCGTTTGGCAGGCTGGCGACTGATCCTCAACAACCATTGCATTCCAGGGCCTCACATTACCATATTGTCTAAAGAGAACAGATTTCATCAATCACAATTCAATAATTATTATCAAACTTCGAAGTTATAATTGCCACCTAGCTTTTGACATGTTGTCGCCATGCCAGATATAGAGGATCTCGCATTTCCTATCACATTTATCAAGCAAGTCTGGTAAGCAGGGCTGGGGCCAATGCAATCATCTACTCAGTACTCGTGTACTCGAATATAAATTCCCAAGTACTCACATGTACTCAGTGCGTGTACCTTAGAGTACTTAAGCACGCATGCTGAGTACTTATTCATTTCTAGATAAAAAAGTATATGCATATTTTCTTCTTTTCATTCAAATCCAAGCACTATTTCTCGGGGAGGTGAGATGCCAAGACTAATAAATTCTGGATATTTATTTTGAAACAGGGCAATTGCTGTATGTATGCTTATAGGAGATAAGATAACAAGTACAGCATTTTACAGTTACACTACTGAAACATCATTATCTAAATTTCACGGCTGTCATACAGGAAATTGTTGATCACTAAATAAATTGACTGGAAGACATTGATGCTCGAGCCAGCAACTGCTTCCAGCCAAATTACTTCAAATTATCTTTAAAAACTAGCTGTTAAGTTGCTTTTAAATTGAAATTATGGAGGGCAATTGCTGTGGGCATGCTAATATGGATTACGATAAGAAGTAAAGCATCTTAATGCGTACACTGTTAAAACCCTCTTTATATACCTTTCAAAGCAGTCATTCAGGTAAATTGTTACATATTTTGAGAATAATTTGTGTGGAAACCATTATTGCTTCTTAAAGCAGCAATACCTTCAAGTAGTTCAGTGAATAAGTTTCAAAATATTCAATATAAACTTTCTTAACAGCATTAAACTGGCCATCCCTGGTCGTTTACCGTTGTAAGTGTTGAGAGATGTACATGTAGGTGGGAAGAGTATAACATCTACACTACAAAATCACGACACTTATATGGTAATGAATACATGGTCAGGGAAATTATAATCCTACTGTAAACACCATTCATGTATGTATACTTATATGTCAACTTATGATAGTCGTAACAATGGAATTGGACAAAGCCCATTATTTCCGGCTTTATAAACCTGCCAAATTCTAATACTATTTAACATATTTTAAGGTTCAACGTTGAATATTTTGAAAATAATTTGACTAGAAACAATTTCTGCCATAAGCAGCAATGACTAGCTGTCAAATTAATTTCAAATTATTCAACATTTTACGTCATTTATCTGAAGTAACCCTTTCGCCGATGAAACCTTATATTATATATTCAAAGAAATCATACCAGAAATTCAGCAAATTCATTAAAAAGAAAGAAATTTCCAGTTGAATATTTTGAACATAATTTGACTGGAAGCAACTGCTGCATAAAATATGTAACTCGATATTTCTTCTTGTACTGAATCTGTTATTGAAAGTGTTAGTAAATATTTTGTGAAATATTTCAAAACTAATTTGGCTTGGCGCTAATGCAACATATGGTAGCAACAGCATTCAGTTCAATTGTTTCCAAAATATTCAACAGGTTACACGTACATTTGTTTTGTAAATAAATAAATAGAGGGTTTGGTATTAATATCGTCTTGTACTCGCACTCAAACACATTTACAAGGTACTCGTACTTGGCATTAGTACATTTGCAAAAAATACTTGTACTTATACGCGAAAACCTTTCCGAATCCTAGGGCAATGTTTTTTTCAATTTTTCAAGCCGATACCTCAGGTTAAATTTGACCCATAATTCTCGCTTAGATCTTGTCATTTTGGGTCCATGGCTCTTGAACCCCTTGGAATATCTCGAGTCTGTAGACGGGGTCTGTCCACAGTTTTATTGTCTCAAATTTCCCAGCTTTCTATTAAAAGTAATCAAAATGTGTCATTTTACAGCGCATTTTAACAGTAGTAAAATAACCTCACAAGCGACGTTATTACGCCATCGCTGCTAGGCAAAAACAGCGTAATAATATATTTCTTACTAGCGCGCGACTCTAATACACTAATGGGATATGAAATGATAAGTAATGGTTTAATGAATGTTACGTAAGGAATATAAGCTTGCTTTTTTATTATAGATTTATATACTGCATGTATATCATTACGGTAATTTTATGAGACGATAGTCCTCAATGTATATTCTGGAGAAATATTGAATGAACCCGGAAGAATTACCGCTGCAATAACAGACCGGCTACATTAGGAAATAAAAAATATCACGTTATTTTGTGATGCAAGTCCAACTCCTCCCAGCAACATCTTCGTATTAATTTCCTGTTTACTATCTTGATAAACATTACTTTGAGGAGCCCATGTACAACGACACACTCAGTCTAAGCAGGCATCTACATTCTACAAGTTGAACATTCGATATGCTATGAGACGATCCATTCGAAATCGCTGACAATAAATTCGTAATGGCTCGGGATAATTTATTCTAATAAATTGAAATCAGCCGGGACTCGACATTAGCTATCACCCAACGTCATGAATTGGCTAAAGGTTATTGATATATCATGTCTAACCAAACAAAACTAATTTTTAAATTGCTACCATGCACGATTCTTCATAATCTCTCACACAGTTCAGCCTGCTTCAAGCAACGAAAGGAAAGCCACTTTAGGTTTATCTGAATATAACCATGAGGACACAAAATTTAAAATTATAGTTCTATAAATTCAGTCCGATGATATACTTCTCTTGAATGAATACACCAGCGACAGCATCATCCATATTATATAGACCAATCTCCAGAGGCTAGGATGTTAGCTTATTAATCACTGGATGTAGACATAGACAGGGCATGACCTAGAAGCATACAGGACGATATATTATGTTAATTTATTAATTTAGATTTTTACATTTGCCTTCCATGAAACGAAGTAGGACGTGGGGAGAATGGCACATCAGTGGCATGTGTATGAGTTAGCTAATCAAGCCATGACATAATAATCGGCACTATTTTTAATCAGTTTCTGCAGAGACACTATCGCATGATGGAAAGCATGTTGCTGCAAGCTATGCCGAATTACTGACATAACATGGTGGTGTTGGTGGGGTGGGGTGTGTGTGTGGCGTATCCAGGAATCCATTAATGTTGTGGACCCTGACGAGGAGTCAGTAACACGGTTCCATTGTGTATGTGATATATGATCACACTCCACTCCTTGAAACTATTGAAGGTGCAAAGTAATTAATTCAGGATATGTTAGTTGTAAAAGATAATATTTTGATTATTTTCGCTCAGCCGGGCAGTATCTCAATTTCACAGTAAGCCTGCAGAACAGTTGATAACTAATTTGAAACCAATTTGTCGAGAAGCAGTTGCTACCTTGGGCCACAGCAGTTTCCAAATCTGTCTGACTGAAAGGACAACCTATGGTCAACGGTTACAGAAATCTTCTGAAGCAAATGTAGTGATCGGAGCTATGTGGACCATCCGCTTATATCCGTGCCTGCAGCACATAAAAATGGCCGTGATTCACTAACGCTCGCAGATAAATAATATGCCTATATCCTATACCATGCCGGCTACAGTCTACATAAATACATTATGGACACAGATCAACAAATGTGTTTGTATGTCTCCTGTTCTAAATATCCAGCGTTGTCATACATTTTCAAATCACAATCTCGGTATATATCATATCTGTGGTTCTTGAAATAACCACACAAATGCGGTGACACTCACTTGTAGTCCATCCACATTGATTCATGTGATCATTGCCTGTATGGAAATGATATCCTATATGGGTTGACTCCTCCTGGAGTGGTGCAATTGTACTTGCATATACATTGTTTGATAATGTACATGTAGCATTTAATATTTCAACACGCAAATTGTTCAGAAGATTGCTCCTACTTCAGAATCTGATCTCTTGAATAACTGACAACTGTGATTTCCTACACCAACTCGCGTTGCACTCCCCTGCTATCGCTCGCAAACATCTTGATATACATAATTCAACCTATTCTCTGATGATATATCTGTCTGTTCAGGACTTGGCGTATGCATGTGATCGTAAGTAAAGGTATCACCAGAGCAGAAAGCATTATGACAATGCATCTATCAAAGTGGCCAAAGTGAGGACCGCAACAAACTATGCAGGGAATGCATTAACATTCTGCACCACATCAGCTAACGCATAACAGGTCTTGCCATTCAGCAAACAGACTCCCAGGCAGATGAAATCACTACCACGGATGACTGTCACGAAATAGTACTGGCAGCCCGATCCCTGAGAGTTACTGACTACACACTACCACTCACCGTATACAACTTTTAAGGACACCTGATCAGGGTAAAGCCGAGGGAAATTGAGAATGGTTCAGGGAACAGTTCCCTGAGCACAATGATAGTACCTTGTATCCGTTTTCAGAGGACCACAGCCCATCACTAACACCATTTAAAACAGTAGAAGTTGAGAAAGCACTTCAACGCACTGAAAAATGAACATGCATCCGGACCTGATGGCATGAGCAATAAACTCATTCAAATACGCAAGTAATATTATCTTAAAACCAATCACGCACCTACTCAATTCAATGGGCATATCACGAGCCCTCGACACAATTAAACGTTCAAATATCCTAGATGCACTATACCAGGCGTGGTGCATTGGAGATAAGCTACGACTAGTGAGACTACTAATTGCAGACACCAAGCTGAGATCAAGTCAATGAAGTATGTAGATTTTGAAACATCAATCGGCTGCCCACATAAAGATGGTCTATCCCCTGTGGTGTTCACCTGGTATCTTGCTGCTGCATTGAATTATGTGCGGGAAAACTCTACAAGACCAAACCCCACCGACTCCGTGACTATACAGGGTATGCTAATTGAGATGGAATATGCCGACGACGTGCACTTCATAGACGAGGAAAGGAAACCACTTGATGAACTTCTCCCAATAGCTAAACAAACTAAAAATAGAGAATTTCTTTATGAATCCAAAACAGATTTCACCACATGCACCTATCTACAAAGCATGGAACCCAAAAAATGATGATTCACTTCGTGCCGGCGAACCATGGAGAAAAAGTACAATCCCGGGTTCACTGCTTTCTAGTACTGCTGATATTGCTGCACGCTACGTCATGGAGAACACAGCGTTCCTGTCCTTCCGGAAGCTATGCCCTTGACAAAAAGACTACGTGTATATGACTCAACCTACGGTTTCTTGATGCTGTATAGCTATAGCAGCTGAGCAGCTCCAAAGGCAGATCTAGACAAACTTGATGCCTGCCTCCACAGAAACATACGCACCAGCACTGGGCAAAGATGGCCAGACAGCACAATTTCCAATGATGCACTATGCAAGGTGTGTAATGATGTGTAATGCATCACCGCTATCCGTAAAGGTCGCCCAGAAAAGATGGTCCATGTTTGGCCCATGTTTGGCCATGAGTTAAGGATGCCAACAGACCTTCCTGCAAAGAATGCCGCGTGTATAATTCGCCCTCCTGGGAGCCAGCAAATATTAAGCCAGGATATGTGGGCATTGCATACATCTGTTAAGCATTCTGCTAGGTGACCTCAAGAGAGCAGGACTCGATACACTCAGATCAAGAATGGGAATGCGGAAGCTAAAGACAAGACACAGTGGTCAAAAGCAAAGAAGACTGATTGCAGATATGCGATGTTTCTGCTACTACAGCCGCAGAATACAGCAATCATGCATACATACATACATACATACATACATACATACATACATACATACATACATACATACATACATACATTAGTAGGTGCCCTGTAAAAAGCATGACGTCATTGAATTGTCGCAATGTTGCAAGTCCTTGCTTTCTACACGTATGCCATCATCATGATTTTGCAGACATGGCAGTGCAAAGAGGTGCATATTTGTATCTGTTGACATAATGTGGAATGGCTTATCTGTACATGCACCCCATATGGCATCTGTTTCCTACAGAGGGCTGCAGGAATTGTGAAATCCTACATCATGCACCTTCCTCCAAGACAGCCCAAGAGTGTTCCGATGTGTCTTTCAAGTAGTTGACGTCATAATCAAATACGTCGCTTATTAGTTGGCATCACAATCAAGGTTACTTCAGTCAGGAAAAGGGAAAAGCCTGCCAAGAACGTGCTGGAATCATATGTCTTTTGCGAAATTACAATTTAATAAATATTCTGTTGAAAATATTGAAACTAAATTGACTTGGAGCTGGTGTTGTCAACATTAATGCATTTACACATTAATACACATTCTGTTGAATATTTTGAAACTAATCTGACTGGAACGTTTTCCTGTCAAAGGATGCAACAACTCTCGTTCAAATTGATTTAAAAAACCCCCACCAGTCTGCCTTCATAGTCACCTTAAAACATAAATTCTGTGAATTTAGATTTCATAGTTTCACATCGATTCCAAAATGCATAAAATGTGGTTGGAGTTTAGCTAGAAATGGTCAGTCATAGCGAAAAATGGAACCATCCTTTCATGAACGAGATATTATATCGCTGACAGTATCAGATGTATACAACATTCTTTCTCAAAACATTCACAATGTCTTGATTCATTCCGTTTCATGAAATATTACATGAGTGCAAAGAGGTGTGTATAACTATTGGTTGGGAGGTCTAAGGAGAATGTATTATAAGAAACATGATTTTGTCTACTTCTGAAATAAGATGTTGGAATACTAAAATGTTGTGTCATTGTGAGTTTTTTTAGGCACAGTTCTGCCTTCAAGCGATGGAGATTTACTGTGTCATTCATATCGATTCCTTCGTCTGTCTCCAATATAACCTTCTTCAGTCAACTGTCATGTTTCAGCTGCGTTTATAATGCACCATTTCATCATCACACGGAAAAGGAAATGGAATGACATTTACGTATAGATGGTGATTATGATTACACTATCGTCAATGTTGACCTCAGACTGAGCTATTATGTGATGCAGATCCTTGGGAGGTTAAGAGCAAGTTAACCGTGCTGACTTCATTGCATTCATTATAGCTAATTGTGTTTACTTTATGAATGTTGTGGGGTGGATTGTTGTATATCAATCCTGGTTACTGCAATGAATTGTTAATCGCATTGGCCATACATTCTACCACATGCTGTCATATCTTATCGCAAACTAAACACCTTATTAGCATGCATGGTGCTTGCATACATGGTGTTGACATACCCGAGCCAGCAACAGCTCCCAGTCAAATTAGTTTTTGGGACAGACTATTATCACTCTCATGACAGACCCACGCCATTGTAATTGTGACGTCAGATAACAAGGGGTATGTTTTCATCATGCAGCTGAAAATTTGACAAATTGGATTCTTCCAATTTTTTGGAGGATTTTTAATTCATCTCTCGTCAAATTCCAGCCTGGGGCAATCACGGATCATTATAGTTGTATTGATGCTATATAACTATTCGATTGTAAAGATACCACGACACCGCATTTAATAATGTAACCAAATGGTTAGTGACGCCAACAGAAGAGCCTTCTGGATGGAACTTATAATTGTCACACACAAGAAAGCAGAAACACAAATTGGTTTGAAGGAACCTTCACTGACAACGATTCCCCGAATATACAATTTTTATCACATTTTTCCTAATGTATGTTCATGGCAATTGTTGGGCCACTCATGTGTTATCTAGCTGTACCGTGTACTGCTTCCCTTACTAACCTGCATTGCGAAATATAGGTTACCCGGTATTGTTTCGAGCCATGAACTGTGACAAGGAAATAACATTAATTTTTTAGTCAAGGGCTGTCACTCAACCCGTGTACGCCGCAATAACCTAAGCCTACGTGCCTGAATAATGCCAACCAATTATGGTGCGTTGCTTACCATTTCGTAACAAAGGAATGATGGGCCTGTATCATGGGTATCAGGCTCTCCATTCTTTGCCATATCCTTTGATCATAAAGTCCTGCCAAACAAATATAGTCCCGCAAATACCGATATTGATGTCGATTGGTTGAGCTGACATTGCCGTAGTATTACATAGTATACCTACAATTCGTGGTCTTGCATGTTTATATATGGATTTAATAATTTAGCCCTCGCGCAGAAATATGAGAACTGAACATATTTTGTGAAACTTCACTAGCAATAAACAGCTATACTGTGTGAGAATAGTTTATTGGACCAGTATTCGTTATTCAATCGCGCAGTATATCACAGAATAGGGCCATCAAACGCGTAAGTGTGTACAATAAACACAATGACACACCTAGACAACCAAGCTCCTTGTATGGGAATGTGCAGCAGACTGTGGTAATTAAAGAAGGCCCACGTCTCCAATCTTATAGACGTGCCAATGTAAGAAATATTGCATAACGTATCATGAATATGAAACCCACTTGGCCACACACAGTTACAGACTAGCTTGACTGTATTGTACATGTCAACGTCAAAATGAGAGGGAGAGAGAGAGAGAGAGAGAGAGAGAGAGAGAGAGAGAGAGAGAGAGAGATAGATAGAGAGAGAGAGAGAGAGAGAGAGAGAGAGAGAGAGAGATACAGAGAGCGAGAGAAAGAGAGCGCGAGAGAGAGGGGGGAGGGAGGCAGAGAGGGAGGGATGGGGGGGGGGGGGGAGGGTGGAGGGAGGGAGGGACAAAGAAAGAGAAACATTTTCTATTCGGTGCTTTTGTTCCTTGATGTATATATGAACATCAATGCAGATGAGAATATATATTTAGATTGACAAGCCCTCGGTCGACATCTACTAATTGTAGAATTTAATCAACATCGCTGGAAAAGTGGAGAATGTGTTCATTTAGATATGTGATATGGACAAATTGCCACTTTCCAAAGCAAATGAAGCGAATGCGAATTACAAGTTTAGATAGAAATGTAACGCTTTCTCCTGACAGGTTGACATGTGGGATTGAGAGACAAATGTCAGATTTAGACTTTTAGATTTTGTTCATGTTGACTCAGTTGTGTATAGCTGAAACCATGTATTATTGCGTGCTATATGGGTATTGCCTATAAGGCACTGAGGACGGGATATCTCCTCGATTTAATTTACAGGATATTATCCATATATAGCTCAGACAATCCAATTAGATAGTGAAAGTTTGCATTGGAGCAGTGCGCATGACAATATAACTTGTATAGAGATTTAAAAATAATTAGAGTGAGGGAAACCATTCTAAACCCCACGACAGGCTACAGCGAAAGTTACATCCAAATATGTTTATCAATGACGAAAGTGCAGGGATTTTAATGGTGAGCACCTTTCTAAAAGCTGACATGGGATGAATGGAATATCAGGTTCTGCTATTGTGCCGACATCTACCTCTAGAATAACCAGCAAGCTTTATCAGGATATATTAATCAATAACTGAGGAACCACGATTTAAAGATTTAAAGGTATGATACCCTTTTTAAACCCGCGACAACTTAATTGTGGAGCATCACATACACGGTACATAGTTAGTTCTAGAACTGTTTGGCACAGATGGTAGATACAGACAACTGTCAATGGTGCCATGTAATGACACCGTCACTAACAACAAGGGGATTCTCCAATCAGAGAGTGATGTTATCTCGCACCGCTAGCTGGTACTTAGCTTTTTTGCTTCTTGTTGTAACTGTATCATTGTTCAAAGGACCCGCGATGGTGACAGCTTCTACGTCGGACTTGTGTCCAGAAATGTCTGTTTGAATTCCACTATCGTGACGTGGTCGAGCCATCTTATGACGAGGGGACGTATCCCAGGAACAGCCACTAACCTTAATAAGTTTTGGATAGTGTGAGACCCTTATGGCATAGCGCATAAGCCTTGGCTAAACTCACCATGCAGTAAAAGCACAACACATGTGTACCGGATGCGGTCATTAGGATCTTCTCTCTATATACCGTACAGAAAGGCCGCACATTGACGATCGATTGCGCAGGTTAACAATCAATTTCGGGATCGACTACAATTAAATGACACATCGTCACATTTCTCCACATTGTCTCCACACACCAGCGGCCAGAATACACCTTTATATACAGTCTACACTCACCTCGGATTTTCCAAACTAATCCTTTCTCCAGTTTCATTGCGGGAACCTTTTTTGTCTCTGCATTTTAACAGACAGTCTAAA
>CM067371.1:15874987-15899919 GCA_034401795.1 Chaetoderma sp. LZ-2023a
ACCGATTCTCGATGTGACGCTCTGTACGCGGAACAGCAACAAGTGGACGACGGGCATGCAGTCCACCATCATGGAGTCTGTTTCGCACAGTTTGTGCATGCACTGTAGTGCTGATAGTGGTGTGAAAATTACGGGACAGCCGCTGGAGAGTCTCAAACCTGTGACGTCGTGATGACGTCACTAAGTAGAGGTCCTCTCGTGGTGATGTTGCTCTCGGTCTACCCGATTGTGATCGGTCATTAACATGTCCAGTTTCCTGCTCACGTTGGCCGAGACGGGAAATGGTTGAGGCGTGAACATTAAAATGTCGAGCAACAGCGCGAATGCTCTGCCCAGCAGCGAGTCTTCCCATTGCTTCATGGCGTGGATTTTTGGGGTAACCCTGGGCGGCGGCCCATGTGCGCTAGGGTAAACTTTTAATCGTTTTCTGTTAACGTTCGTTATCTGCTTTTGCAATATAGTGAATTTTTGCCTTCGCAACCCGCCAATGTGGGCCAGTGCATGAAAAATGCATTTTCACATGCAGTACGCGTGCGGCCGAGAAATACAAGAAATGATTTGCATTTTTCATGATAAGCGAGACATTACATTGACGAAACATGCCTGCAAATTTGGTTATAAATGGACGCATAGTTTTAATACAACAAACCACACTTCACTGTTGCTAAACCTTTTGGCTCAGTATATATAAATATATATATATATCCAATGCCAGAAGCTACACTCATTGATATAGTATCAGCTACATTACCAATACTCTTTGAGTCATTTTGAGTCATTATTCAGTTTATCGATATATTCCTACCTTCAAGTCATGTGAGTTATGGATCTGAAAAAAATCCTGAATGCGTTAATCAAATACATGCTATCCAAAAGTAGATTGAAAAACGCATTTGTACACTACATTCCCTGTTGCGATAGACGGTTAGTGTAAACCTTTCACTCCTATGATTTCACAATTCGCTTTTGATGTATCCATAGCGTTACGTAGTGAAATACTAGCAAAAATATTTCCAACAGTTTCTGGTCAAATAAGTTTCAGATGTATAAAACAGTAAAATGTATCTTAAAGACTAGTCAGTATCAGGTGACACATCAGAGAAAATGAGTATGTGTATAGCAAGGACAGAATCTAATAAGAGATACTGATTGATCCAGTTTCGCCCAATGCCATCTATCCGCAAATTACAATTACATTTCCTGTTCCATGTCATTTTGAAATGGTGTGTAACAAAACCAGCCGACACTTGACAGTCAACCGATTGAGCTTTATATTGGACACAGACGAAGAAATCGATCTGAATCCAGCCATAAAGGCTTGAAGGCAGGGATAAGCAGAATGTGAGCGCAAAATAAACTCCGAGCTATAATCTCGCAATTTTAGCAGAGCACCTCATCAGGACTTATGTGTAGGCGAATGTGTCTTTTTCGGGATCATCCCGCACGAGACCAGCCCACATGAGACCAGCCCACATGATACCAGCTCACACGAGACCAGCCCACATGAGACCAGCCCACACGAGACCAGCCCACATGAGACATCTCAGGAAATGTGCATAGTAAACACCATTGACAATACATTACATCACCTTATCCAAATATAATGATCCATGATGGGTAGGGATTGCCGAAAGATGATCACGAAAATTGACAGACAAATAGCAATGCACGTGAGTATATTCTCCTCTGGCTTGTAATCAGTACACATAAAATTCCAATTGCACAGATTATAATTTCTTTTGTCTCCTTAGCACAATTTAGATTGTCATGTACTATGAATCCATGTAATTGTTCCAATGACCACAACATGAATAACTAAGCATATGTATAATGAATGTAATGTACTGTGGTGATGTGGCTACTCGTATCCCAAGGATCTGTACTAATAATAGCTCAAAGTGACTCGGGTGTTAATATCAACAATATTGCATCCCGTGCCTTATTGGAAAGAAATGAGAATCACATGCTAAATTCAAGTTGCTAATTCGTTTTAAAAATCGACTATTTCATTCTAAATACTTCGCGATTAGATACATATATTATGATCTTGCATCGATTCAAACAATGTTCCTGCAAGGAAGACCCATATTCCGGTTTAAACAATCTTCCAACAATATAAGCGTCCTTCAGAGTAGGCATTTTTTATCAGGCGATGATGTTTGAATACCATTTGCAGGACTATTTAGGGTCAAAGTATAGCCTGTCTGTGTACCAGACTGGTGAATGAATCATATTACTTTATTAAGTTCCATGCAACAATTTTCTAACGCACAGCTAAATTGTGTTCAATTGAATGTAAGTATTAACCATCTTCCAGGCTTAATGTCATATGCTACATTGATAAGGTTGATGCATGGCAGTGTAGTTGATGGTCAAACACTGAAATGTTACAGAGTGTGTCATTACATGGTAGGCAACAGCAGCTGAGAAGAAACATACGGAAATGTATTGCATGATACTGTTCCTTAGAGTTTGAACCCGGGAGCCAGGAGATAGATGAATATGAAGCTAAGAAAGCAAGAGGTGGACATGTGCGTATGACCTAGGACTACCATGATCGGTGCTTTCATCCAAGACGTTCCTATTCATAACTGTTCTTTATTGCATCTAGGCGAGAGCGATACAATAATAATAGTATCATCGCCATATTGGTAGTGATGCAGAGTCATAGCATTTGGAAGTTGTCTGATTGGGTGATTATGCAGGGAGTTGGGAAATCCTGGGAGATAACTGCATTCGCTCTAAGGCTATCTTCGTATGTAAGTTACGTTCATATAGCAACTGTTATCTGGCTCGAGAGAGCGAGAAATACCACCCTTTATATATATGACATCGGTTGTAGGTTCTTAAGATTGATCACTGGATTAACGTGAGCAGTGAAAAGCTGACTGGAATTTCTGGCAGTTATCAATTCTTGTAGCACTCCTGCCCAATTCTTCAGCTGCCAGAGCAGGTTAGTCTGTATATCCCAGATGGGGTACGTGCTCATTGCAGTCTGAATAAAGGTTCTGAACGTTAAATGGCTTGTCACTGTGTACCCCATTTGTGAGGCCAGAGAGAAGATTTGTCTACAACCACAGAGCAGCATCGCGGCAGCATTCGATATCTGCTTGACAATGCGTTTGTGTTTGCCCTGTGACTTACTCCCAAGCTGTACAGTGAGATATAGCAAGCTAAGTTATCATTCCTACCATTGACAATGCGATGTATAGATTTAATCGAACTGACTAATAAGAGTGGATGGCAAATTCTCAGACACGTCTTCAGCCTGATTGGTTGTTCATTATATTAGCATGGTTGGTCCATGATTGGTTGAAACAATAATTACCAATACTGGCAGCAATTGACAATGCCGTCCTCTGGATAAAATATGTTAAAGGCCGAACAGCTTGACTAGTTGTTGCTCATTATCGCTCAGTCCCATGCATGTCTCTGTTATGGATTTGGATCGATCTTCTAAATTGAAGGTCAGATGAAGGCAAGTCTAATTCCAGAAAGCGACCACATTTAGGGCACACTGAGAGGTTGATCCATCCCAGGAGGCTCCAAATATATGTCACCTATTACGTCGTAAAAAAATAAAATAAATCACCAACCATTCATGTCCATTCTTACAGATGAATTGTGACAAATGAAATAACAGTTCCGTCTACATTATTAAGAAAACAATCGCGAGAGATCTTACTTACTTAGCCGAAGGCATATTTCTATAATTTCAGAACACTGTATGGTATATTTCAACGAATAGGTGGATGTTAGTACATGATTTCAAATCGGCAAATCTCTATGCCATATATGGTAATGTATCTGATACCATATATGGTATTATTTCTGAGATTGAAAGCATCTTTTCAGACTTAGGCAATCATACAACTTACCATTCCTCTTTCAAATGTGAGTGATTTAATTTGTAAGTGAAACGTAACATGATTACTTATTTATGTACGACAATGTAAACATATTGTATACTTCCATCCGTCGTATGTTGGCCAGTCATCTTCACAAGTAGGGACATAAATCGATTCTAGCTAATAAGATGATGGTCAGTCAAAACTGGATGAAAACAAGTTGATGCAACTGTGACCGTGCCTGCCTCTCGTAGTGACCGATGAGGTAGCCCCCTCGCACGATGGTACTAAATAATATTTCTCGACACTGCCGGGCCTGTCTAATACTATCTAATCTGACTATTCTAAGAGGATGTCCTTTGCCAGCGATACTCTCATACTCAAGCGTCTTATTAAACTGATATTACAAAAGAAATTTAAAGCAGAATTGGCAATAAAATAATACCTTTTACAACACAGACATAGTCTTCATTATTCTAAGTTTCGTATTCAAAAGTTCTAATGAAACAGCAACGATTCCTATAGCTGCAGCAGATTCTGTACCACAAGCGATGAAGAGTGAATTTCCGGCTCTCTTGAGACAGATAACAATGTATGCAACAACGCTAATTGCATACAAAGCGAATCTTAGAGCTAGTACATTTATTTCTCAGCATTTTCCAGCTTCCTGCATAATTACCCAATCAGAACATGCATGTCACTTTCATAATCTGGAACAAAACCCAGTACACTTCGCGACGTGACATTGACCAATCATAGCCGTCTTTTTGCCAATCAGATTTAACCTTATAGATAGCCTATGTAATTTCGGAATTAACGCAGCGGGGATTTCCTGTGAATTAAAGGGAATCCCTCAATGTTATATCGTTTAAATGCACAACACAGATCTCTTATTCTGAAGGTCGTTTACCATACCGCTACCGTGTCACTATCCACGTTAACAAGCATGGACGTCAAACTAAGCTTTGCAGGTACGTGGTCTCAAGACCACATTCAATAGATATATTCAGTTTGGCTATTATTGGCTATCTACGTGGTTTCAAAATCTAGATGACTTACACGACCATTTCATTCATTTTCATTTTGCTGGTAAATGTCGATTTCTGAAAACACTGCTTCTCTCGGTACATAGGTCACCAGGCAAAAGCTAGGGCAATTGCATATGCACTCTTAACGCCAACGGCTGTTTTGCATTGCTGCATTGACCTATTGACCCTTGCTGCCGATGCGGAAAATGAGAAATGTCCTTTTGCAGGCCAAGAGAGGACTAATTAATAATTAAAAACAAATTACAACTAGAATGACTGGCTCGGTAAGCGAACCATCATTCCAGTCTTGAAGTTACACACATAGTCTTCCCGTGGCAGGCAAATTGATATTTCATAAGCAAATATCTAGAATTTCTTAACCAAATTTTACGTCAAACGTTTATGGGTAATCATATGGGAAACCCCGTAAAAATATGTCAACGGTTTACATAATATACATCATTCAGTTAACCGAATTTCTAGTGACCAGCACCTCGTGCACGGACTACATTTATCAATAACCAGGATTGTTAAAAGGATATATGACAGGCTATCGTAGTATAATTATTATAGCCATTATCATCACCAGTAAGCGCAGTATAACTAAGAGGCTATACTCATAAGTCCTCGTGTACATGGCTACCTGCTGATGACGGCTAGAAGCGATTCAAACTCATCTCCTTAGACATGGGGAATAGACCTTTCCATTTTTTAGCTATGCCCCGCCCATCACTAGCCAAGCTCCACCCACACTTTGCCGTGTTGGGATTGATCGATCACCGAATGCCCTAGCAATTAATTTCCTGAAAACTATACAGGGAAGCTATTGAATATTTTCTAACTAATATGACTGGGCGCTGTTGCTGCAAATTAGTTTCAAAATATTCAACATAATATTTATTAAATAGTAAAGACATGCACTTTGTACAACAATGTATAGCCCGTCTTCAAATATGCGCTCGTGACGTACTTACCGACGTCATTCATGACGTCATTCATTATGACGTACTTCTACGCATCACGTAGTTGATTATGACGTCATATTATGGGTAGATACTCCGGAAAAGTGAATTAGCTTATACAAGATAGCGGGCACATTAGTTATGTGTACAGTTCCTTATTAAATAACAGAATATTCTATCATACGCACACTGTTCCACAGGTTAGGTTCCTTAATTTATCTTCACCATAAATAAGCCATAGCCAGCGTATACACTTGCAGATGCGATTAAAGATGTAATTGCGAGTACCCCTTGAGAATGTAATCAAATGTGTAATTGTGCTGCTAGGTTGGCGAACAATACGCTCTGAATCTTCCTGTGTCAGGTTGTTCCTGTGTCAGGTTGTACGAATTTTATGTCTTTACTATCAATTGAGCATGCTGTTGAATATTTTGAAACTAATTTGATTAGGCGATAATGCAGCGACAGCACAAGGTCAACTTAGTTAAAATGTGGTAAACCGCTTACCTGCATAGTGTTCCGAAAATTGGGATTGAATGAATGCAGGGATAGATCGATTCCAACACGGGCAGCACGTTGGTAGACCTTGGCTAGCGATGAGCAGGATATAGGTAAACCCATACGTTTGCGTAGTGATATGAAGAATGTGATCTAGCATTTCAATAGTAAAAGCATAGATCACTGTCAATTCAGGGTCTTCTTGGATATCAGTGTACCCAGTTTTTTAGATCGGCACATAGCATACTTAGCAAGTTTGTGCAGCGGAGTCCGCTACGCTCTTTGTGGATGTTGGCACCGAGTATGCAACGTCTATGGATTTCTGTGAAGGAGTATCTGGTACCATTCGCTGAGAATGGCCACGCGTAAACCATGAATAAGCGCGAATAGTGCTAATTACTAATTTATAAGTAACGTATCTAGTGCATTATATGCAGTAGGAAGGGGCAATACAAACACGGTTCATGCCCTCCGTACTCGAACTCGTACATATTACTGGAGAAACATGTACATAAGCACGCACGCACGCACGCTGGTACGTACGCGCAGACAGACAGACAGACGGACGGACGGACGGACGGACGGACGGACGGACGGACGGACGGACGGACCGACCGACCGACCGACCGACCGACCGACCGAACGACCGACCGACCGACCGACCGACCGACTGACTGACTGACTGACGGACGGACGCATGGGCGGACGGGCGGGTGGGCGGGCGGACCGACCGACCGGCCGACCGACCGACCGACCGACCGACCGACCGACCGACCGACCGACCGACCGACCGACCGACCGACCGACCGACCGACCGACCGACCGACCGACCGACCGACCGACCGACCGACCGACCGACCGACAGACCGACCGACTGACCGACAGACAGGTTGTGGCTCTCCTAATTATCATAGTTTCCTAACTTCATATTTTCTTTAAATTGTGTAAATACCTACTAAAACGTTTACATTTTTTAAGAAAGTTTATGATGTTAATTTGGATGAATGTTTCCGTAACATTGGTGTGCCTGTTGTATATTCTTACATTCCATTCTACTGATTCTACTGAGGAGGAGGGGTGTTGATATCTAATGGTTACCTTAATTTGACAATATTTACAGAGTAAACTATATTATGGAATATCGCGTGCTGATATTTGACTCTAATTTGTTTTAAAATCATCCATGTTTAGCATTATCTTGTTCAGTTATCGACTCTTAAAAATAGCTCTACTTGCGGAATAATGAATAGTCTTTTATCTTTCTCTATCGTCTAGACGAAACAAATTATTATTAATGTTGTCCATAGAATGTGTATATTTATGTTATTTATAAGTCCGTGTCTTAAGCAATATGCTCTGTATCTAGGCCGTACATATTTAGACTTACGCGAAAACAATGACGACAATAGTCCTCTTATCTTATCATCAAAGGGTGCCTAGGATAAAGTTAAAAGACGAATATATGTTTGAGATACCGGTGATTATTGGCTAACATTGCGCTGTAAGTGGGTTCTTTAAGCACGGCGGTCTTATTAGTGACAGATCTACTATGCTAATTTGGCTATACTCATGGCTAGGTAATGCACTTACATATATACTATGACACCGGTAGATTTACAGACAGTTATTTAGATGCATCGGACAGGATATATAAATAGATAGTGATATCTATTGTTCTGGCAAAATGTCACATGGTTATTATTGCGCCGTATAAACTGGCAATTGAGGAATACAGTCTTAGCTATTGCCCCGCCGATTTCCGGCTAAACTCAACCCACACTTCGCCAGTGTTGGGATCGATTGACCCCTGCACTTATTGACCATCAATTTCCAGAAAACAATATATGTAAGATGTTGAATATTTTGAAACTAATTTGACTGGGCCATAAGCAGCAACCGCGCTCAGGTAAATTGGTTTCAAAATAGTCAACAACACGTTTGTTAAAGGTGCATATTCACACCAAATTCGTGTAAATAAAATTGTTGAAATTTGTATACATTAAAGAGGCGTAAATCGTGCATCTAAATATAAGGATATACGAATTGTATGTCTTTAATATAGTCACCCCAAAATGCTTGAAAATAAAATTGTTAAATTTATATGCATTTAGAGTATTAAATGGAACTTTCCATCTTTAGCTATGCCCCGCCCATCACCAGCTAAGCTCCACCCACACCTCGCCGTGTTGGGATTGATCGATCCCCAAATGCCATAGCTATCAATTTCCTGAAAACTATACAAGGAAGCTGTTGAATATTATGGCAGCAACAGCGCCCAGTCAAATTAGTTTCAAAATAGTCAACAGAATATTTATTAAATAGTGAAAGCAAACAATGTGGACAACAAAGCATAGACCGTCTTCAAATATGCGTTCGTGACGTACTTATCGACGTCATTCATGGCGGCATTCATTATGATATCATTCTACACATCGCGCAGTTCATTATGACGTCATATGATGGGTGGGTGGGTACTCTGGAAAGGTGAATTGTGTTTAGATGTAAGAAAATGAAATAAATCTTAACATAGGATGATTTCAGTTCGCATGCATTAAGATAATTATTTTAGCTGGCAAGTTAAATTGGGGGATTGTGTCTCTAATTGAAGTTCACAGCTTTAAATATTATACTAATTAATACGCAATGAAATCACCATAGGCTAAAAATTATTTTGTTTCCGTACATCTAGACACACAATGTAAGCCTCTAAATATATACAAATTTAACAATTTTATTTTCAAACCTTTTGCTGTGAATATAGGAAAGACATACAATTCGTACAATAACGATTTAGTCCATCATCAATTATGCGTTCGTGACGCACTTATCTACATCATTCATGACGCCATTGATTAAGACCTTATCCTACATGTCACGTAGTTGTTTATGACGTTATATGACTGATGGGTAAGCTGGAAAGGTCCATTGTTACTCAGAAGTGAATCTTTCACTAGCATTCCCAAACCATTAATGTAATGAGCCCATACCCTAATATCAAGCAATGAATAGGCTGTATATATATACATGACAGCAGCCTATTCATTGCTTGATATAAGGGTATGGGCTCCTTACATTAATGGTTTGGGGAACATATTTACATTTATTAACAGTCGAAACATTAATTACAAATTAGAGTTCTCCTGTACCGATGTACTGCCTGCCACACACACACACACACCCACCCCTCTATCAAAATGACGTCGCCGTTATTAGCCGCTTCCAGTTATAATACCTATGATGGCATCAGTGGCATGGCTTGGTGACTCATCAAAAAACCTTCTGCCATGAGGGCCCGCAAACAGTTGGGTGGTCCTGCATACCAGTTCGGCTGTTGTTTTGTTCTGGTTGATTTCCGTGGTCGTGGAGACTAGTGTTGCACGATTATTCATTAAAAAAAATAATCGCGATCATACGATTAATCATGAACTATATTAACTACGCCAATGCTGCTTAGAGGACGTTATTATGCTACTGCAGATTGTATGAGTATGGGTTAGGCACTTGGGTATACATACATGGACAGAATACCCCAGTTGCTGATTGCAAACAAAGGAATGGATAATCAAGATTTTTCTAGACGGAAAACGGAAGTTACCGTATTTCGCTTAATTGTAGCCTATGGGCTAATAGAAGTCCACACCCCTAACTTTGACATATGAGCTCCAATGATTTCTTAGCAGTTTCAAAACGGCAAAACTCTGTGTTAGAAGACCACCCCCACCCCCACCCCCTCCCTAACTCAGCAGATTGTATAGGACAATTTTTTTTAAGAACAAATTTGTAAGAATAGCGTGTATAACAATAACAATCGTGTCACGGGGTGTGTCTACTTCAGACCGATCGCTGCCCTGATACATTTCCGACCACTCTAGACGTCAATACAGGCCTCGGATTTGTAAATCTCGACCGCCTATTAGATTAATACTAATAGTAGGCCACGTATGTTCAAGATATAATAAAGTTTATTCCACACTTTTGTCGTCAAAATGTGCTTAATACAGTCTTGTCGTGATGAAATAGCTTCCTTATAAATATATTTTAAGACCAAATTTATGTACCAAAGATGTACGGGAGAAAATGCGTATCAATTTTGTAACGCCGATCAACATTAAATGATCCAAATTGAATTATTACGAACGACAATATAGCCGGCTTCTTAAGTTGGCGAGCCAGCGGCTCTTTTGCGATGGGAGGCGACGTGTTCTCCCGAGATATTATACGCTAACGGGATTTTATCAAACGGGTCCCCGTTATTCAGATCAGTATAATACTCAGTTCCTATCGCGCAATGATAATATATAGAAATTCCCGAGTTCCGAGTCCCCGATTCTAGAATATTTATATCCGAGTACTCGCTCTAAAATAAACTCTTCAATTGGAGGCGAATTACGTGATTTGTACTTTTTTTTTCATTTGCATTTTATATCAAATTGTGGCTTAATTTTGATGTAATAAACGCCCTTTATTAAAGGATAAGCAATATTTGCAAAACGCAAATCAAATAATTTCACTTCCCCAGTGATGTTTTGAGGTATACATTAAACATAGGCGTAGACGGTGTGAATTTTTACGGGAGAAAATGCGTTGAATTTCCGTGGTATCAGTTTTAGAACTTTGTTGGAGAAACCGTTAACGCATAACTATTCAGAGAACGGGGAACGCGGGATAAGCGTGTGTGATTACAACACCAATGACAAATAGCGCCCAAGTGAACAATCTTTATTCATCTAAAACTAATCATGAGTCAATACAAACCAATCAGTTATTTATTTAGTTTATTTAATCATTCACACATTCGGCTGATAGCCGGATGTTTGATCCATGATTGGTAACGCGAGCAGAGTTACACAAGCGTAAGTGTCTTGACAAAAAATTTAACATGGCGATTACACGATTATTTCATTTTATAATCGTCCACGATCATTTTGAATTATATAATCGCGATTAATCGAATAATCGAAAAATCGTACAACTCTAGTGGAGACGGAGTGTCACCTGGTGGTGTTGGTTAATCTAAACTGTCTGCTTGGACTACATGCTGACTTCGTTGAACTTGTGTGCTGCTCCTTGCCCTTGGACGTGGAGAAAGAACAGTAATGTGACCAGTCTGTTGGTACCAGCCTGTTTGCGGTAATTCATCCGCCGCTAAAGAAGAAGTTTCATTATCATCATCATCTCGACTTACCACTGCATCTTCATCAATAGATGGAACTGCTGTAGCCTCGCCACTAACTACAGGATGATCACTGATAACGAGCTCAATCGCCTCTTCTACTGAATTGTCAGTAAAACTAGAAGGGGAGAAACATACAGTGTAGCCCACAACATCATTTACTTCATCATCCTCAGGAGCTGAGTCACCTATTTAAAACGAGGAAGTGGGTTTTCTAATTGCTGGCATTGATGTCTTTGATCTCCGTGCTGCTCTCGGCGTTGGAACAAGTGTCTTGTCATCTGGAATTCGATCGGTTGCTGCGGATGTTGATGTAGTCGGATCAGATGCTGGCAGTTTTTGAGCTGGAATAGATCCTATTTGTAGGAAGACAAGAGTACGATCTCGTCCCTCGCTATTCTCCTTTGCAACAACAAAAACAGGAATAGTTAGATTTGGCTGATCGGTTACTACATAAACATCCTCTTCCCACTTATCTGCTATCTTGTGCCGACCTTCAAATGCCGGAATCTTGACCAGGACCCTGTCGCCTATCTGAAGATTGGCGGCTCTGGCTTGCTGGCCATGGTTAGCTTTCTACCGTGCTTGAGAGCTAATAGCTGTCTTTGATGCCAGTTCATATGCATGCGATAACCTCTCTTTTTTATCTTTCGCATACGTTGATATGGAGGTTGACTTGCTGCGTTCTATGTCCAGCCCGAATGCCAAGTCTGCTAGTAACCTGGGGTGTCTACCAAACATAAAAAAGAATGGAGCGACAGATATTGTTTCATGGTGTGTAGAGTTATAAGCATGAACAAGAGGGTCAAAATGCACATTCCAATTCTTCTTGCTTTCTGGATTCAGCGTTCCCAGCATATCACATACCTTCCTTTTGAAACGCTCACGCATACCACTGCCCATAGGGTGATAAGGCATCGTGGGAGATTGCTCAATACTCAGCCATCAACACTCGCAGCAAAATTTGACGCATTTACCATTCTGCATATTGCAATGCCAGAGTTTGGTGAACTTTGCTCAAATTGTTATCTGTCGGTGTGATTAGACGATCACGCATCCCTTGGGCATCTGGCCCGTAAGAAACATGGAAGTCTTAGGATGTGTATGGGCTATCGCCAGCTGACAACAGAACTGTGAAAGATTCATACGGACTCCCGAGGATGGAAGAACTGCTAGACACTTTGGGTGGCATTACATTTTTCTCGGTACTGGACATGAAGAGCGGTTATCACCAAGGTGAAGTTGAAGAGATGCATAAACAGAGGACAGCCTTCACTGTGGGGCCTCTTGGCTTCTTTGAGTATAATCGTATGGCATTTGGATTGTCTAATGCCCCAGAAACATACCAGGGCATCTGAAGTGCTGCTTTCTGCAAGAATCTGTTTCCATTTTCTGCTTTGCATTCTCCTAAGAGACAACTTAATACGTTTGTGCCCAACACTACCGGAACTCGTTTGTTGTAACGTGTGCCAGGGACGACCAATAACACGCATGATGCCATCTGAGGTACATTGACTCAAGCAACGTCCACTGAAATACTAACTTCCACAAAACCCTTATAAGGTAACGATTCACCACCTGCACATTATATGTCTATAATACATATAATGTCTATAATTAGTGGCCTAACATGAATTTCATTTAAATATGTATTGTAGAATGATTCAGAAACTACTGACACTGTTGCGCCAGTGTCAAGTAAGGCCCGTACTGGTACGTTTTCAATCAATATATCTGTCCCGTTAGCACATCCAACTAACCCAGCTGGTATGTGCTTAACACGTTGACTGCCAACTACGTGTATGCTCGTAATTGTAGGTGTACCAGATTCTGCCACTACGAATATACTCGTAGAAAATCAATGGCTGACCTATTGTAAATGAAATAGTCTGGCATACATGGGAATGAAATTAACAATGTACTGGCAAATGGGACAATATAAATGTATGAGAAATTAACAAAAACATAATTTTATATTTATATTGCATCATTATTTTGAATAACACAAGTCGGCGTTTCCGAAATTCTTTCCGAATGTGATATCTCTCACACAAACACCTCAAATCAACTCAAATAAACTAAGTCTAACACTCTACCTGATTACAGCATAAAATATTAATATTTCATGGAAAAAAGCACACCTTTATCATGCTCGATCAAAAATCGTTTGTTGATCAAAAGTGTTCACATATAAAAATTTAAAGATGTTTTCAATGAGTTCTGGGAAAAGAAACTCACATATATCCAAAAACAATATATCAAATAATAGTTCAATCAAAACATATAATGTTAGAAATTCGGTTTTAGATGTCTGTTTCCTCAAGCAGATGGTATTTTTTGAAACATTGGTCCACACAAAGAGCAGACCTCCCGGGACAGACCTCACAAATGTAGCGCGATTCTCGGTGTTTCCCTGTTTTGTACAGATTAGACATGGTTTAGTAGGTCTGTCTTTCTTATCGGTCGGTGGCAAATAGACAAGATAGTGAAACGACTCCGCTGTGGCAACTGCGGCTACACATTGTCCTTGGCCTTGGAGATTCAACACAGCATCACCCAACAGATGATTTATTACGTGGTCACGACATTTTTTGAATCTCATCCGCTCCCTGCTGTTGTCATTGTATATAATGTTAGCATTCAGGAGACACATCTCGATAATGTGCAAGGCAATCTTTTTGTACCACCTTATGGTCTTGCGCAGAGCTGAGTAATATGACAACATCTGATCAGATCTGTCTATCCCTAACATACCGTTATTGTAGTCTCGCACAATATTTGGTTTACTTGTAACTTTGTTATTCCGATTTGGGACATCCACCATCTCAACTTTGTGCATGTTACTTATTGTCAGTACATCACGTGTGTCCTTCCACTTACCAACTACTACCGAATCTGACTGCCTCCATTCACATTCACCCCTCTTCAAATTTTTATGAACCACATCTTTGGGATTCGCAACACATAAGTAGGTTGATCTGACGGTCAGTTCTTTCACAATACCCACGGAATTGTAATTGTTGTCAGTGTACACCGCGTGGCCTTTGTCCAGGTAACCATCTAGTAATGTAAGTACCACAGCACCAGCCTGTCCTACGCCAATATCATCTTCAAGAATTTCTCCAGAATATATGCTAATCTTTAGCACAACACCTCTAGATTCACATAGTTCAAACGGTTTGATACCGTACTTGTGGCGTTTATTCTTTATGTACTGCCGAAACAAAGGCCTGCCACGCCAAAGTACCATTGACTCGTCGATACACAGACCTTTTCCTGGGTAGTATATGTTGGTCATTATATAATTGAAATGTTCCATTACTGGCAGGGCCTTGTACAGGCGATCAACATGATGCTGAGTACTGTCTGTAAAATGCCAGAAGCGCCAAAGTAATTGGAAGCGGTTACGACTCATAGCACCACTAAACAAAGTGGTTTTATACATCACATTGGTGCCCCAGTAGTGTTCCAAGGTGGGAAGATTTACCGTCCACATGTGAAGCAACAGACCAAGGAACGTTTTCATTTCTTTACCATCTGTATCCTTCCAAGCCTTCAGGTGGGATTCTTTACGCAATAGACGTTGTTTGTTGATTTCTGCTGCAGCACACTGATTTGTTTCTGTGACCATCATATCTATCAATTCATCAGTTACGAGCATGTCAAAATAACTGCCAGGGTACGCATCAGTAACTTGCACTTTAAGACCAGGATTTTTATTGAAAGTGAAAGCTGGTGGATTTTGCGCAACATTCGACCAGTTATGCAGGGCAACACCAAACCTCGCACCTCTCAAAGTTCCATGTGACGCTGTTGGCGCAGCTCTACCATGGCCTCTACCACTGCCCGGGGTAAGGTGTGGACTAACTGGTGTAGCAGAATTACGTGAACCACCCCTTGTTCTAACTCCACGACAGCGTCCTCCTCTGGTACGCACCCCACGTACGTTAGGTCTGCCACGTGGCAGTGATGGTAAGTTATTGTCACTTGAATGATGAGATTCAGAAGAAACTGCTGGGTCACTACTATCACTACATTGGTTATCACTACTTTGACTATTACTTTCATCAACCTCCGTGTCTGCCTGATAATCTGCATCTAAATCACTGTCATCTGTTGGTGTTTCTGAAGAATCATTAGCTAACTCCATAACCAGACTATCATTGCTCTCACTTTCGGTATCCATTAGCATTTCTGCTACCTGGTCAGCGGTCAAATCCGACATTTTGGACTAAATTGCAACTAACTAAACGTGGTAACACAGAGAAACACGTGTTATATGAGAAACAAATTATAAAAAAGCGATGATGAAATATGACGTGATATTGACGTCACATACTACTAAAAATAGCGCTACGAGATAACTCGTACCTGGCATATGTGATGGGGAATCACACAGCCACTGCCAGCTACGAGTTAACTCGTATACGAGATAAATCGTAGCTGGCAAATGGATATGAATTTACATTCACTCCTGCCAGATACGAGTAATCTCGTGCCACAGGTATTCATGATCAACTGAGTAGAAATTAACTTATTATTACCAAGAGATCAATAAAAACAAAAAATAAAGGTTGTGCACATGCGCATATGGAATGGTGAATTGGGGCGGTATTACAATTACGAGTATACTCGAGAGTTGGCAGTAACATGTTAAGGTGCTTTGATAAACCTATGGGTGACCCCTCCCCATAAGCCTGGGAGGGTTTAAAGGATGGGTCAAATGATCCAAACGAACACGACATCCGATTGCTAAATGTCCATTATAGCCACAACGATAGCAGCGTGCCCCTTCTTGCCAATCGTTGCTGGGCGGTGTTCTGTGGAAACTTGTTGGGTGCGGGAAACGAGTTTCTGATGACTGCTTAAAGCGTGGAGAATGCTGCCTGCCAATGCTTTTCAGTATCTGGAGCCTATTCTTGTTGAAATTGATTGGTTGGTGTACGAGAGAATCGGTTTGTTGGTGGATATCGGAAACATGGTGCTGGTTGCCAATTCTGTGAAGTGGAACAGGTCACAGGTTGTCCATATTCTTGCTGAAATTTATCAAACTGAGAAGGTGAGGGTGGAGTCGACTGGGGATTTCTGCTATCATTTCCATGTTTCTGATTAATGGCACTGGATTGGCGCTGGAATGCCTGTGCTTGACATTGTTGCTGCTCTTTGACACTTGCTAAGTCAGCCTTGATCTCCTTCAACATCGTCTCCAAACTGGATACCTCATCGCGAGTCACGAAAGAAGTACTGGCCTCATGCCATGGCCATCTTCAATGTCAAATGTGTAGATTTCTTAGCGGCAGCTGTATTCCCCCTGCCTGCCTCAAACTCTACTTCGCGTAAACATAGTCTTAGTTCATCAAAATTCATATATGCGGGCAGCCAGACTCTTCAAGCACGGCTTAAGCCCATCCCAAAGTTTACTCCTTAGCATTTCATCCTACTCTTCTGCTGTAGTTTCCTGCTGGGCTGCCATCCGATACATCATATGCTCAAGCCTGCACCCCCAGGCAGCGACATCCTCATCATAACTCTGTGTGATGCTGTAGAATTCTGTCATCAGTGTTGCTCGTCGTCTCTCAAAGGCACCTTTAAACTTCGCCAAAATCTCTTCAATCCCTGCCCGATGACCCATTTTCATTGCTAGAAGTGCAGCATCGCCCTTTAGTGATCTAATGACTTCCAGAATAATCGCTCTCGAATGGCCCTCGTTTTGCACTAGGCATTCTACTTCAAACGTCCATAAGTCATACTGTGCATCTTTCCCTGCTTCACCACTAAAGAATGGGAGTCTGGATAACTGATTATAGGTTGTGCTGCTTGGAGGAATCACCGCTCTAACTTTTAAGCTTTAACTGTGGTATTACTGTCTTGTGATATAGTATGCAGCCATGCTTTAAATTCATTTGCTGAATCTAATTAGGGGAGATGCCCATCTTTTCGAAAACCCCAGCCATCCGTTGAACGTCATCCTGAGAAAGCTCCATTTTATCGATGGCGGTGATGAGTCGAATGTAAGCCAAACACAGTATCTCTCTCTGTGTGTGTGTGCATATATATATATATGTATAATGTGTATATATTTATAAGTGTAATATGTATATATTTATCCTGCGTCCTGTTAATCCATGTGGGGCAATGCAGAATTCTGGTGTCCAACGATGATCCAAGTGTTGTAGGCAGTGCTGTCGATTGACAGATATATTGGATATTAAAGGCCTGGGGTCAATGGAATTGGGTTTTTTCGATTAATTCAATGTCAGCATTGGCTTCTGATTAATCACACAATATTTGATAACGTTGTACACTAAAACAATGAAGGCATCGAACATATAGACTTAATATGGTGATGAAGGGCATCGGAATTGATGATATCATACAAAATGGGCTCATAAACAGATGGCGTTGTACACATAAACTGGTGACGACATACGCATAATTCGATGACGTCATCAAAATGGGTTCCTGAAGTGATGACGTCACACACCTAAACCGATGGTGTCATACATATAAGATATTGATCATGTCGATAGTCACTTACAGGACTGGCGGTATGATCAGCGAACGAAAAGAAGAAGAAGAAAGAAGAAGAAGAAGATATTGACGACATACACAACAATCGATGATGTCACAAAAATGGGGGTAATAGAGTGATGGCGTCATACACCTAATCTTATGACGTCATACACACAAACTGGGGAAGACATACACAAAATTATGGTGTCACAAAAATGAGTTAAGGAAGTGATGGCGTCACAGACCTAAACTGATGACGACATACACAAAACTAAATGACGTCATACAAAATTGGGCTCGACACGTAATGGAGTCATACATTTATACTGATGACGACATACACAGAAGTCGATGACGTCATGAAAATTGAGTTCGTGACGTAATGGAGTCATGCACTTATACTGTTGACGACACACACATAAACTGATGACGTCATAAAAATTGGTTCATGGAGTAATAGAGTTATACTGATGATGACAACACATAAACCGATGACGCCATCAACACATAAATAAACCGATGACGTCGTCAAAACATACATGAACTCAAAAAGTTACCCAACCCACTTAGCTTATATTAGCGGGAACTACTACCCAACCCACGCAACATACTTTTGGGGATACTTCCCAACCCACATAGCGTAGTTGAGAACGGGTTACTACCCAACCCACGTAACTTAGTTAGGTGCAAATATACCTAGTATGCTATACACTCAATAAACCGGTACAGGGCTTAATTGAAACGCACTGCACGTCTGTATAACTAATAGGTAAATGCACTTAAAACATATCATAATCTGTAACGTAATTAGTATTATTAAAAAAATATCAGGTATAGGCGATGATATCAGTAAAGATAGTATAAGCATACAATATGCAATCAGTAAATTACGTAGATAAACAGTAATACGATAGTAATAATATGAATTAAAAATCTTCAGCACACCTGAACAAATGGCATCTGTATTATATATTCGTTCATACACATTGCACACTTTATTCCATGTTTACTGTACGATAGCGGTATCGGATATTACACTATGGTAGGCATACACATTCTGCGCCATATTAGCGAACGCTTAAAAGATCTTGCATACCAACAAGCAGAGGCCCTAGCAGATGAAATCACTTCCACGGTTGACTGTCACAAAATGTGTTGTGCACACCGAGCCCTGAGAGTTACTGACTACACACATCCACTCACTGTACACAACTCTGAAGGACACTTTATTGGGACTGACCAGGGAAAAGCGGAGGCGATTCGAGAATGGGGCAAGGAACAGTTCACTGTCAGCGATGATGGGCCCTTGCACCCGTCCTTAGGAGACAACAGGCCATTACCAACACAAATTAAAACAGCAGAAGTTGAGAAGGCGCGTAAAGCCCTGAAGAATGGACTTGCATCTGGACTTGATGGCATGAGCACTGAACTATTTAAATATGCAAGTGACATTATCTCAAAACCGATCACGCACCTAATCAATTTAGCTTTTATGCATCACCTTCCCATTGACGATGTAGGCCAATGAACCTTTATCGCACTACCCACACCCAAGAAGCCACCTGGCACACCAGCCAATCTGTGGCCCATTGTGCTCCTCAACAGCATATGGAAAATCCTATCCAATGTTACTCTATGCCGCATCCGAGACAAGATCGATGACTTCACCGGATCATGTTAAAGTGGCTTCAAATGCGGATGCAGCTGCGCAGACATTGTATGGGCTCAACGCATGCATGTGTCGGTAGTCATGTCCAAAACACTGGGACTTCTACAAAATGGGCATTGACATCTCACTAGCCTTTGGCACAATTGCACGCTCAATGATCCTTGGTGTACTACGCCAGGCCAGTTGCAATGCAGATGAGTTACGACTTGTGAGACTACTGCTTGTAGACACCAAGTCGAGAGTACGAGTCAAGTCGGTAAAGGCTGTAGGGTTTGAAACATCAATCGGCTCTCTCCGGTGCTTTTCACCTGTTATCTTGCTGCCGCATTGAAATATGTGGGGCAAAGTTCCACAAGACCAACCCCCACCCCAACCCACCAACCCCAACCCCACCCCCACCCAGTGTCGATACTGGGTATGCCGCTAGAGATGGAATATGCTGACGATGTGGACTTCATAGACGGGTAAAAGAAACCCATTGATGCACTTCTCCCAATAGCTACAAGCAAACTTAAAAAAATTGAGAATCTCTTTATAAATGAATCCAAAGCAGACTTCACCCACATATACCTATTTACCAAGCAGGCAACTAAAGAAAATGATGAGCCACTTCGTGGCGGCGAACCATGGAGGAAAAGCAAAATCCTGGGCTCACTGCTTTGCAGTACTGCTGACGTTGCTGCATCATGTGTAATTGGTTCGTAGATCAAAGATGCCCTTGATAAAAAGGCTACGTTTGTACAATGTAACCTGCGTATCCTTGATGCTGTATAACTGTAACAGCCGGGCAGCTCCAAAGGCTACTATAGACAAACTCGATATCTGCCACCGCAAACACCTGCGCATCATCACTGAATACCGATGGCTAGACAGCATAATTTCCAACGATGCACTATGAAAGATGTGTAATACGTCACCGCTGTCTGTAAACGTCGCCCAACAATGATGGTCCATGTTCGGCCATGTGCTAAGGATGCCAGAAGAGATACCAGCACAGAGGGCCTTGAAATTCGGCCTACACGGAGCCAGCTAATACAAAGCCAAGAGAGGACGTCATTGCATAAACTAACTAAGCATGCTACCAGCTAACCTCAAGAAAGCAGGACTCGGTACACTCAAGTCAAGAATGGGCCTGAGGAAGCTAAGGAGTTCGGCTGTGGACAAGACACAGTGGGCAAAAGCGAAGACAGACTGATTGAAACTGTAGGATGATTCTACTACTACAGCCGCAGAATACAGTAATCATACATTATAGAGGTTAGCCCAGGAATTAAATCATTAGCTCTCTATATCTGTCAGACCCGATCCTACAATCTCTGTCTTTGATGTCTAAGGACAACAATATATATTATCAGAAAGAAGACCTCTGTTAAATGAATACAATTTGTTTTACGACATCTAAAATCCGGTATTGGTATCAAACTGTAACCCATATCTAACTCAATAAGCCTGTTTTGCATATTCACATCCCATGTCTTAGGCTGCACATTAGTAACCCTAACATGTGCTTCTCGGTGGTATGAAGTGTAGATAGTATAATATATGGTATGGTAAGTCCATTGTTTTCTCACACCCTTTAATGATTAATATTTATCAAGACAAATAAGATTCTCGAATAGTGAATGTTTATTTACAGACTACGAGAATACTTCGATTTTGAAAATTACTACTGGAATGGCTGGCTTGGTTGTTGAGCCAGGCAGTTTAGTAGTAAAGTTAAAAAATTAGAATGAATGTTTCCATTTCCGTCTGTGCTGATAGGGGATTAGTGTAGCTATACCAAGATATCTCGATTGCTTACTTTCGAATAATCACAATGGAGATTTTGCCATCTTAATGCGAGCACACCGAGACCGAGATGGTGTTCTGACTTCTATTACGTAATTTCACTAATATTACGGAGCCACACTACATTTTGAGTAAGGTCAAATAACATTCATTCTTAAAGGAATAGTAATCCTATTTCATTCTATGTCGATGCCAACCGTTTTCATTTGGGCGGTAGGTACAGCCATTTTATCTCCATAATGTGTGGTGTACTGTAGGTGCGGATAGAAGGAATTTTTTGTTATGTACTAACGATCGGCTGGAAGATTTTAATACCGATTCAACAGTAAGCAGTTGAAACCTAAGACAACAGCAGCTACAGTCCAATTAGTCTCCAGATATTCAACAACTTACCTACCTCACACCACGCAGTCAAACTATAGATCCCACCTAGGTCTGAGTGGGTGTATATACGGAGGCAGGCAGCCTATGTTTTTCTGATTGGTTGAAATGTAAATCATCTTACCCATCATAGACTAGAGAGAAATATATATATATAGATTTTGGTGTCATGATAATAATTTATAAATGCATTGCAGGATTTAAATCTGCCAGATTTCAGCACCTGAATTGCTAACATAATTGGAGAAGAGTTTTCCTTTGAAGAATATGACGGTTCCCTTTGCTCAACACTCAACAATGACTGACTTCCAGGGCATAAACTTACCATATCAATCTAAAGCACAAAGATTTCGAGAAGAAATATAAAGATGTTTCATCTCAGTTTTTCATGAAAGACCATAGAATAACACAGTGTGAAAAACGTAGAACTATTCATTTTCGTATTCAATGACACCACAAATGATAGTTCTATATGTCAAATCGCAATCGAACCCGAACCTGTATAGCTAGATTTATATAGTTTATATTCTATTTTTGGGAATGATCCAACCAAATCTGAAGGTTTCCATCCGCAGGCTGCATCGAGTATAACATGTGAAAGTGAAAACAGAGAAATGTGAGCATATGTCTTCACTCATATACTCAGCAAGATAGGCGGATATAATATGTTTAACTTCCTATCCTCAAACTGCACACTTCAAATTGTACCCCTTTTGCTACACGATGCCAGCTATATTTATCATCTACAATGTACACGTATATCATGAAGGGTCTTTGTTTGTTTTATTCATGTGAAGATAATAGCCAAGGCATACTCTAGACCTGGACTCCCCTTTGCAGAGCAACCCAACTAAGAACTGAAACATAGCACATTACTTTGTGATGTGAGCCCGACTCTTTCCAGCACCATTTCACATTGCCTTTCTACCACACTCTTCGGAATGAGTTCCTGTTTAATATTCTGGCAAGCAGTCATTGGAATGGACCTTTCCAGTTGTATCTATGCCCTGCCCCTCTCTAGCTAAGCTCTACTTGGAATCGATCGATCCTGAACTCCCTGATTATTAATTTCCAGAGAAAGTAGGTAAGCTGCTTAATATTTTGAAACTAATTTGACAGTGTGCTGTTGCTGCCTATGGAGGGATTAAACACATTCAAAACGACTCACGATAATGTATTTGAATGACGTTTCTAAGTGATAGCATATACTACCTGTGACTGTTATCGCCATGCGTCAGCTATTTCACTAAGTGTTATTAATATATGGTAAATTACTGATTTCTAATTCAGAAAAATCATCAATCAAAAATGCCAAATGGCTATCAATCAATTTTGGCAATTTCGTACATAAATCTTGCTTTAAGCAACACCTGGAGCATAATCTACATGTGTATCTGCAAATATCCATGACATCATATCACTCCACATACATGGCTGATAATGTAGCTTTCTTAAATAAATACAGCAGCATATTATATAGATCAATACCCAGCATGCTTTCTTATTAATAACTGGATGTAGAAACAGAAAGAGCATGGATGATTTACTCTGTGCATTTATTAATTTAGTTATTTACAGTTTAGTTTCCATGAAAAGACGTGCGTGCTACGTGAGGAAAACGGCATATTGATGACAGATGCATGAGCTCGTAAATTAGAACGGGGCATAATAAATGGGAGAGAACAACAAATTGCTGTGAGATGTTGCAATTATAGACAGCAAAAGTGTAAAGATTAACCATATTCAAATGATGACAGATTGAACGAGGTATTTATTCAAGCAGGGACATAATATGCGCATGTATCGTGAACAGAGTGGTGGTGAATAGCGCTGTTTGCTAACGTCACGTGACGTGAGTTGTGTGCTCATGACTCGTGAATAGAGTGGTGGGGAATAGTGTGGTGTGCTCATGTCTCGTGAATAGAATGGTGTGTGCATGCCTCTTGAATAGAGTGGTTTGCCAGTGTCCAATGAATAAAGTGGCGTGCTCATGTCTCGTGAATTGAGTGGTGTGTCCGTGTCTCGTGAATAGAGTGGTGTGCTCATGTCTCTTGAATCGAGTGGGGTTGAATAGCGTTGTTTGCTCACGTCACGTGACGTGAGTTGTGTGCTCATGACTCGTGAATAGAGTGGTGGGGAATAGTGTGGTGTGCTCATGTCTCGTGAATAGAGTGGTGGGGAATAGGGTGGTGTACTCATGTCTCGTGAATAGATCGGTGTGCTCGTGCCACTTGAATAGAGAGGTGTCCCCGCGTCTCTTGAATGGAGTGGCGTGCCAGTGTCTTGTGAATTGAGTGGTGTACTCGTGTCTCCTGAATAGTTTGGTGTGCCGCTGTCACGTGAATAGAGTGATGTGCTCGTATCTTTTGAAAAGAGGTGTGCTCACGTCTCTTGAATAGAGTGATGTGTTCATGTCTCGTGAACTGAGTGATGTGCTCATATCTCGTGATTTGAGTGCTGTGTTCATGTCTCGTGAATTGAGTGGTGTATTCATGCCTGTGCCAATGTCACGTAAATAGAGTGATGTGCTCATGTCTATTGAATATAGTGGTGTGTTCATGTCACGTGAATGGAGTGGCGTGCCCGTGTCTCGTGAACTGAGTGGTGTACTCATGCCTCTTGAATAGAGTGGTGTGCCGCTGTCACGTGAATTGAGTGATGTGCTCATGTCTCTTGAATAGAGAGGTGTGCTCATGTCTCGTGCATTGAGTGATGTGCTCATGTATTGTGAATATGACGGTGTGCTCATGTCTCATGAATAGAGAGGTGTGCTGATACCTCGTGAATAGAGTGGTGTGCTCATATCTCCTGAATAGAGTGGTGTACTCATATATCCTGAATAGAGTGGGGGTACTCATGTCTCGTCAATACAGTGAGTGTGCCAATATCTCGTGAATGTGGTGTTAGTGAACTCATGTCTCATGAATAGAGTGGCGTACCTCATGTCTCAAGAATAGAGTGGCGTGCCCATGTTTCATGAATAGAATGGTGTACCGCTTGTCTCATGAATAGAGTGGTCTACCTTTAGTCTCATGAATATAGTGGTATGCCTCATGAACATCGTCGTGTCGT